>JASDQU010103020.1:579957-599200 GCA_032191745.1 Picea mariana
TTCTTCCAGATATAAATAAGTGGGTTCTACAAACCTTTCTCGTTCTAAAGGATCTAATGGCGCAATGAATCTGTATACCACTCCACTAGAAATTTCAAGCTTCAGGAGGTCAAATGTCCTTGTACAGTTTCAGTCGACTAACATTGATCATTCCCTTGATTTATGTTCCTTCGATATCCTTTAGTTGTATAGATCCCCCATATGTGACAGTCATTACTTCATAGGGCCCTAGCCAATGTATTCTAAACTTACCAGGGTGTTGGAAAAATTTACTGTCATAGAGCAAGACTAGGTTTTCTTCCTTGAAACTTTTCCTCTTGATATGTTTATCATGCCATGCTTTGTCTCTTTCTTTATGTACTTACTAGTCAAATACTTCCAAAATCCTATCCTCTTCTATCTCCATTAGTTGGTTTAACCTTTCTTTTACTGTTCCTCTTTCTGTCTTGTCAGTAATTGTTGCTATGCACAGAATGGGTACCATAAATTCTAATGGTACTATTGTTTCCTTCCCATACACCAATATTAGTGGTGTCTGTCCTGTCAAATTTCTGCATATATTCCTATATGCCCATAGTACTACTGGTATTTTAAAATCCCAATCGTCCCTATTGACATTGCAAATCTTTGTCAGAGCATTCTCCATGATCTTATTGAAGGCTAATACTATTCCATTTGCTTGAGGATGGTATGGTGTACTCTTCTGGTGATAGAATTCAAATTCCTCAGTCATAGCCTTGATAGTACTGTTGATAAAGTGAGTACCTTGGTCACTCATCAAAATTCTTGGAAAACCAAACCTGGTTATCACTTGCTCAAACAAGAAGTGTGTTGTTTTTTCTGCACTACAATCTTTGACTAGTGTTGCTTCTGCCCATGTTGTTAAGTATTTTGTTGCACTAATGATATATCTTGCTCCTGACCTTTTTGTTGGTGGATGGATTGGTACAACAAATTATATTTCCCATTTTTCAAATACCTGCAAGGTTACTTGTGGTCTTAGGGGCATTTCATCCCTTCTGTTAGGTTTACCAACCCTCTGAAAGACATCACATTTATGGAAATATTATTTAGCATCTCTGTGAATTGTTGGCCACCATAGTCCTATGCACAATACCTTCTACACAGTATCTTTTACTACATAATTCCCTCCATCTATTCCCTCATGAGAATCTACCAAAATTCTGGTCCTTTCATGCTCTAGTACACACCTTCTCAAAAAGTTGTATGCGCCCATTTTATATAATTGTCCTGCAATAATTTGATAGTTTGTTGCTCGAACTACCAGATTCTTCTTCTGCATAGTGCTAAATTATTGTGGCGCAATTCATGTGCTCAAGTATTCAATGATATGAGCAAAATATTCATCAACTATTTGTACTGAAAACAATTGTGCATCATAGAAGTTGTCATCCAAGTTGGTAGTTTCCTCTCCATTAGCCACCCTTGACAGATGACCAGGTATTGCATTCAGCTTCCATGGTTTGACTATTACTTTAAAGTAAAATTATTGGAATAACAACAACCACCTATAGATCCTCCCCCCCGACATTGGTTTGTTGAATAAATATTTTGGCGTAGAATGATATGTGAACATCTTAAAGTTCTTACCCAATAAGTAGTGCCTATACTTATGAAGTGCATATACCATGGCTAAGCCTTCTCTTTCTGTGGTATTATAGTTATACTCTGATTTTGAAATTTTTCTTCTTGCAAATTCTATGGGGTGGTCTAAATCCCCTGCTCCTGTCTGCACCAAAATTGCTCTAAGTGCTATGGCTGATGCATATACATGCACATGAAATGCCTTTTCCCAGACTAGGAATACTAGGATAGGTGTTGTGACCATATTTTCTTTTAAAGTTTCCAACCATTGTTGACAATATTCATTCCACTGAAATATGATGTCCTTCTTTAACAGTTTTTCCATTTGTGCAGTGATCTGCACATATCCTTTGATAAATTTATTGTAATAGCTTGTATGCCCCAATGTTTCTCTCAACTGGCGCACTTATTTTGGTGGTGTTAAATTAACAATGATTGCAATCTTAGCAGGATCCACCAGTAACCCTTGTTTATAGACTATATGTCCAATCAATATCCCAAAATGTGTTCCAAATATGCACTTATTGATATTCAATGATATCTGGCACTGTTTGCATCTTTCCAACATTAGCATTAATACTTCTACATGATCCTTTAATAGACTATATATAGCCCATTCATCCATATTTACTTCTAAAAATTGATGTATGAATTCCTTAAAAGAAGCTATGAATACTCTTGAAAATATGGCTGGTGCATTCTTCATCCCAAATGGCATTATTGTGTACTAGTAGGATCCCCATTCTGTGGAAAAAAAGTTCTTATACATGTCTTCTGGAGCTATCTTGATCTGATGGTAACCTAAGAATCCATCTATAAATGAGTATGCTACCTAGCCTCCCACATTCTCTAATACCTCATCTGTGAAAGGGGTGGGAAAATGGTCATGTAGGAAAGCATCATTCATTTTTCTCAAATATACAAAAATATGTATCCCCCCTTTCTTATTTTCTTACACTACCTTGGTATTTATCCATTCAAATTCCTCTATTGGTTCTATGATACCAACTTCCAACATTATGTCAATTTCAGCCTTCACTTTCGACTTGTACATTGGATTCAGTCTGTAAGGTCTCTTCCTGAGAGGTCTTGCCTCAAGTTTGAGAGGTATCTTCATCTCTTCTAGATCTCCTGCTATGCCTTTCATATCTGTAAAGGTTGTGGGGAATAGGTCACTGTATTCATGCAGTAACTCTGTTATCCTTTCTACTATTTTTTCATCCCAATAGTCTCCAATACTTGGAATTTTAGGGTTATAATTTGTCCCAATGTTGACTTTATTCACTTTGATTGGTGAAACAAATACTTCTGACTCCAAAGATGGACCTTCCACCTCTCTTTCTCCTTCAATTTCTATAATATGAATATTACACGAGTCATATTCATTTGTTGCTTCCTCTACAACATGATAGCATGACAATAGTTCTTTGATTGTTTGTCTTTTTTGTTGTTGATAGTCTATCATGAGTTCAACTTCTGGTTCCTTAATAAATATCACACCCTTTATCTGCTTCAACACTTAATCAATGTTAGGGTTCTCATGTTCAAATGAGAAGTTCACTACAAAATTTTGATGCAATGTTGTCGATTTAGTAGTACCTCTACACATATTCTGGTCTACATACCTGTTTTCTAGGATTCCTTCCAATGTGTGGATGAAATGATGAGGCCATTCTTCTGGTGGTGTTATCCTCCATTGTGTCCTGCACTTCTCCAAATTTTCTATTGGTGTCCCCTATCCATCATATCTCTGCATTTTATTTCTACCCTGTTCTGTGCTGAATCTAATGTGCAGTAATAATTTACATTGGTACCAATCCTGAATTATTTCTTTGTGCGCACCCCACCATCTTGCAGGTGTATCCTTGAGTAAAATATCTAGGGCTAATATCCTTTGATTTTCTGACACTTCTTCTTCATACTATATGAGGAATTCCTCTAAATCATTTACCCCATGAAAACTGGGAGGTTCCCTTATCTCTATACCAACCCATCTTATTGCGTGGTCTATTCTTGCACGCCTTCTTGTGGAGACTTTATGTAATCTCCACTACCAATTCTCCAGGCATGTATCTAAGTCTGAAGCACATGATGTGATGCCTCTCCAGCTGATTACCTCATCTGCAGTTGGGTTGACATCGTCTTCTTCGTGTGTGGTGGTTCTGTACAATTGGTTGATTTCTTCCATATCTAAACAAGTGGGTTCTAAAATCCTTTCTCCTTCTGAAGGATCTAATAGAGCAATGAATCTGTATTCACCTGATTCAAATGCCATTTTCCTTGTATTCATGTTTATTATAGTTTATTATGGTGCAATGTCTTAGCATGATAGCTAATTGTGCAATTTTTTTATCCTCATCTGTGATCTTCTTTGCTTCCTAGATATTCTCACAGATGAAAAAATGCTTTTCAGGGTCCTCAAATGCCTCTCCCCAAAATTCTGGTAACCTGAAGGTGGGATCATATCCTCACATCTTCAACTGTGATGAACTACTACCTCCATGTGGTGTATATATTTGAATACTACTTCCTGAACTGGCTCCTCCAGTTGTTTCTCCTTGTTTGGATGTACTTCCTACTATCTTTCTTCCACTAAAATTTGTTTGTCTAAATGATGGTGTTCTTTTTGGTGTATTATTCTCACATGGGGTTATGGGTTCCACACTAACACTGACATGGATGGGAGTTCTACCTCCTATTCCTGATCTTGGACCACCTATCTTCCTTTCATATGTTGCACAAAGTATTTCCTCAATATGCTCCACATCCCAGATATCCTCTACCTCTTCTTCATCACTTGCCAATCCCTCTCTATCAGCTATGGATCTCTTCTTGTTATTCACCCTATATTGGTAGGGTACTCCACTACTTGTCTTTCTAGATGTTGCCATTATTTTCTTTATCCAATCTTCCTCCATCATGATTTTGTCCATGGCCTCACTCTTATTTCCCTTATCCATCTCTTCCTCCATTTCTCTACCTTTTTTCAATGCTTCCCCCCTTCCCCCATGCAAGCAGGGAAGTTTAGATGTTTGATTCCATCGTCATCACACCATTTTTATACAATAAAATATTGATTGAAGTATACAACAATATAATATACCTACCTCTAGGTCCTTTTAGAAACTCATTCTCTGCTATGTTGTAAGACTTCACTATATCTACTACAAATTCTGTGATAAACCCTGCAACAATATTGTCTAACCAGAAATCTACTATGCGCATGAAATTGTTGTTAACTTGTTGTAACTGCACAATCTCCATAGGATTCCACTCGAGATGTATGATTTGATTTGTACGGTGGTTTTATTTTAACCTCAATAGACACTCTTGCATCACATGTGGGAAATCACCAAAAAATACCTCGTTCGGGTCGCTAAATATGTACTTGTCCAAATATTTGCATGATGTTATCTTCGGGTTTCTCTTATCCTTCTATGCAAATTCAAGTGCCTTTGTTTTCAACCATATTTCGATCTCTTCCTTTGTTGGGTTCCAAAATATGAAAATTTCCTTTTATACCTTCATTCTCTGTATGCTTCTTCTATGAATTCCAGTCACTCAATCCCATGCAGTTCCATCTGGCAACGGTGTTGGAGAAATTTCTATTTTCGGCACACTAGTTCAGTGGGAGTTAACTAACTAGTTCTATTTTAGACTTTCTAATTTTAGACCATCATTATTATGCATGCATTCCTAATTATAGGACGTCATTTCCTATATGACTGAAGATCACTCACTCATTGATGATATCATAATATACACTGATTCTCATTCTTCATATTGTATCTCTCCTCCTTTTCTTGATAAGCTCTGTTTGTGTATGCTTTAGCTAGGTCTCATGTGCTTGTTTCCATGAAACCATGACATGGTATCATAGTCGAGATGCTTGGAGCAACCCATGCAATCCAAAGAATAGTGAAAGAGGATTTCATTATTGAGTAAACCTATTTTCTTCCATCGTCATAGCCTATCCTATCGAAAGGTGTGAAAATTGGAACCAATGCAGTCTATCCATTGCTAGGGTGTGACAATTGCACTCACACTTAAGAAAAGAAAATTCAAGAATCGTTTCAGCCTATACACAGTGAAGGTGTGACATCATCGCACTGTACTCTTCACCAGGGTGAGACAATTCAATTTTTCACAATCTTTGCAGTTTATCCTTCTCTAGTGTGCGACGATTTAGCATAGTCTTACTGTATGCTTCTCTAGGGTGTGACGATTCAACTACCCTCCACAAATTTAGTTTTCTGCAGTAAAATAACCATATATCGAGATCCACGATCTGGTTCGGGCTGAAATTTTGACCAAAGACGTATAACATAGGGATTCTCATGATCACCAAAAATATCCAAAATCCACATCATATTTTAGGAGATATAGTTGTTTTATCATATCTACAGCTACCATAAAACCATCAGTCATATCTCAGAATCCACGATCTAGGTTTCCAAGATCTTTTCAAAATCAATAGCAGGGATGTAGACGATGCAACTTCTTCAATAAATTATGGTGATAATACTCACACCGAAAAAATATTTTGAATGGAATCCGAAGGACACATTCCAATTCAAAATAAAAGGACTATATAATTTTATGATGGCGATAGAAACAAAACCTACATCAGCGCTTGAGAAGACCAGATAGGCAAATTGTAAGGATGAGGCCACTAGACTACTTATTGAGTTAATATCCACTGATTTATTTTTTCATGTTTCCGCATGAAATACTCCAAACAATATCTGGACCACCTTGGAAGGACTCTTTGGAAAGAAGGATGAGATGCGAGGTCATATGCTTGAGGTAGAGTTGAATAACTTAGACCCTAAAAGTTTTGATAATATACAAGATTTCATTACTAAATTTAAATATTTGATATTGAGATTGGGTGAATGCGGTATTGAAAATTCTACACAAGAGAAACAACTTATTCTAACAATATTGGCCAATCTAGGACCAGAATATGTTGTATATATCTCCAATTTCCATTCTGATAGATGTCTTTTTGGAACAAACTAGAAAATTCCTACAATGGCTCAGTTCATTGAGTCTCTCACATAAGAGCAGACAAAATTCATACATATGGGCCCCATGAAAGATCCCAAAACACACTCACTCACCAGACATGATGGAAAAGGAACATCCAAACAGAACGTGCAAGAGAAATGAAATGAGAAGGAGGGATATTCCAAACCCTTTAACGATTCTTCAAGTTCCAAAGAATCTTCAGATTCCAAGAAGAAGGTAAATTAGTGCACTTACTACAATAAATTGAATCATGAAGAATCCACATGCATGAAGAAACAAATCGATCTTATGGCATAGGCACTTCAAAAAAACAACCTTGGAAACTTCATTCCAGAGGGAGTCAAGAAGCAGAAGGAAGATGATCATGCTCCTAAGAAAGGTAATCAACATGCTCTTGTTGCAGATAATTCCTTATCTGATTCATGGATTATAGATTATGGTGCATCCCATCATATGGCAACTAAAGAGGAATTTTTCTCCTCCTTGAGTCCATGCTCAAGACCCCATATTCGCATGGGGGATGATACTCCAATAGCAGTAGAAGGACAAGGGAGAGTGGAACTCCATAATGGTAGTTTTGAGAATGTTTTACATGTTCCAAATATTTCTATGAATCTTCTCTCAGTTTATCAAATCACTTATAAAGGTAAAAAGGTTAAATTTACATCATATTCAGTTTCATTAATTAACATGCATGAAAATTCCATCATTTCAATTGGTGAGGTGGATCACAAGTCAAGGTTGTATAAATTCACTAAGTTTTCTGATGATGACTCCTATTTTCTACTTACACATAAGGAGAGTACTTTGCATGCACCTCTAGTTCAACATGCATATACTCTTTTTCTTCCATCAATTTTATACATTAGAGATGATTCCATACACTCAGATTGTGTACATGAAAATAAGCAGGTAGTAAAACCAAATAAGAAGCCAGTGTTGAAGCTTCAACAAATTCCCAAGAAGGCATAGTTCACACTTCAGGTAGTAGGTATCCTTGCAGGGAATCCATTGGATTAGAAGGGGACTCGATCTCAGCATGAGGAGCCTTCTGATGTACTTTCAACTTTTGAACCAACGATGTCCATGCATTGCTATATGGTTCAATATTTTGATCCACATACCTACAGTGAGGCTGTTGGAAATCCACTATGGGAAGCAGCCATGCAAAAGGAGTATGACTCACTCCTAAATAATTATACTTGGAATTTGGTTCCACTTCCACCAGAAAGGAATATTTTTAGGTGAAGATGGGTCCACAAGATCAAGAGGTATAAGGCTAGACAGGTTTCCAAAGGACTTCATCAGATCCATAAATATTTTTACATCTTCACAAAGATTTTTAGTGAGCAGAAGTTTCATACTTTGTGAGATCGTCTTGAAGTGAAGAACACAATTTCCTAGCAGCTGCTTTTTTCTTCTTTTGTTGCATTGTCTTTTGAGGGGGGGGTTTGTTCCCACATGGTTTTCCCTCTTTCCTCATTTTTATTCAGTGGTCATTAGTTGCATTGTACATGAGTACATAATACGGCTACTAGTTGTGACTCATTTTTACTCCATAGTGATGTTCATGGGGGGTGTTGGAGAAATTTCTATTTTCAGCACTAGTTTAGTGGGAGTTAACTAACTAGTTCTATTTTATACTTTCTAATTTTAGACCATCACTAATGCATGCATTCCTAATTATAGGATGCTAATTCCTATATGAGTGAATATCACTCACTTGTTGAACATATCATAATATACATTGATTCTCATTATTCATATTGTATCTCTCTTCCTTTTCTTGATAAGTTTTGTTCCTGTATGCTTTAGCTAGGTATCCCGTGCATGTTTACATCAAACACTGACAAACAAAACCATTTGTTGGTTATTACTCTTTCTACCTACTTCTTGGGCTTACCCAGGTTTAGATCTGAACAGGTTTCCATCAAAACCCTCTAAAACTGTCGACCCTTTTGGTAAACCATAAGGAAACACATCACACAGAATGTATTGTGCAGTCTCACCCGAGATAATTCTATGGGTGAGTACAATGCTCAGGTGTTGGTAGTCTAGGGGAGAGTGTGGATTCTGAGATTCTACTCGATCTTCTTCAGGCCATGATATGGTTATTCTTTCTATTACTCTTAAGATTCATTCGTCTGTTAAGCCTATGCATGCATTCTAACAGATCTAACATAATTACTCATTCATCCATTCATAATATAACTACTAACATAAGGTAAATATGCAGTAAAAAATACACATAACACATGACATACTGTGTGTTACCCCCTCTTTGGATACGTCCACAAATATCTGGCTTCTTAGGCTCTTTTATTTAGATTTATGCAATATATGGAGTTGCGCGCACTACAATTGCGATCATACAATCATGAGAAAAGTTTCCAAAACCTTTGTGAGGAATATTAGATCACACCAGGATCCTCATCATGTGATATAACCCTCAAGATCTTTCTATCTTACTCTTATACAACTCAACAACTTACAAAATTGTATCACAACAGTTTCTTACAATTCAGAATTAACTTGGAACACACTTTGAACCAAAACCATGAATCTCTACCTAGACCTCCTAAGTTCTTATTTATACTACTTTACAAGATCATTAGTTGTTACAATCTCTTACCAAAACCCTAACCCTAACATGGTTAGGTTTTCCTACTTGTGTGCCTTGCATATTTTCCTACTTTGCATGTGAATTTCCCTCGCATGTGCTACTTTTCCTGCCAGTTGTTCTTCTCCAAAATTGGGTTTTATCCTCCAAAAATAGGTATTTCCTCAAAATAGGCCTACATCCAACATATATATAGAGATCATGCATTAATTATTGGAGAAATGTGAATTGTGATGTATGAATGTATTTGGTTATGTGGAGGATTTTATCCTATTGTTTAAGAATTTACTGTTGATGCAGGAGCATCACCATTAGCATTAAAGGAGGAGCATGTCTTTATATTTTGAAAAGATTGAAATTTAAAGATGTTAAATGTTTTGAGGCTTGATACATCACATAAGGCTGCCGAGGATTGTAATCGATTTTATTAGAAGATAAGGTTGTACATATACTGAGTATCGAATCATATCTGAATGTAATTTCCATTCAATGTAATAGTCCTTAGTAGATGAATGAATTAACTATGATAGGATAGCTCTAAGGTAGTCTGGACAGAAAATATCGAGAAGCCCCTCGTTGTATAAATATATGTATTGTTTTCCCAAATGAGGTTGTTGAACGTTATTGTATAGGCTAAATGCTATTTTTATTATTTTTTAAAGAGATGTTGAAGTTTATGAGGAGTTTCAGAGAATTGTATGAGTGCATCTACATATTTACTAAATGAAAACAAGAAGAGAGGTTTGATTCCAATTGTATGGTGTTGTGTTTATTTGAGTTATTGAGTACATGTGATATTCATTTATGTTATCTTTGTTTTATTTGTTTATGTATCTTTTATACATGAATATGTTTTTCTGTAAGTTTCATTTGTTTTTTCTTCTGAGATTTCTGGTGCAAGGAGTGCTTAGATCTCGCAAGGAGTGCATAGGCTAAGTTGAGACAAACTCAGAATCTAAGGAGAGATAATATGAACTTACAGTGGAAGTGAAAGGAGTCCAAATTTGTTTAGTTGAAGTGCAGAGAGTGCATGGTTTCTCATAGGAGAGAAAAGGTTTGAGAAGACCCGTGCAAGGAATACATCGGGCTAACACTTTCTTTAAGTGTTCAAGAAGTTTCATAAGGGACGAATGCAAGGAGTGCATGAGGATATTTATTCAAAAATATCTAAGTCTAAAAGTTTCTCATAGATCTCTAAGTCTGAGATTCATCAGAAGTTTCAGGGACATAAGGAGTGCAAAAGAGGTGTACAAAACTCAGAGGAGAAAAGCTTAAAAGAGATAGCGAGCATAAAATTTCAGTAGGAGGGACCTAGAAATTTTCTAAGTGAAAAGTTTTAAGAGTGTCAGAGGAGCGCACAGGAGGGCACAAAAGATTCTATTGATCTCTTGCAGTCAAAATCAGGAAGGATAACGATCAAAATATTCAAGCAGGGGAAGATTTGTTATTTGAATGTTGAACGAGGGAGACATGATCAGGAGGATCTAGGGTCTTTTGTCACCCTCAGATCTAGAGAGATAGCATAGGGTTTAAACCATGTAAGTCTATAAGACTTCACAAGTTCAAAGAAGTTGTAAAGAAAATTTAAAGGAGGAGTTATCAAATATAAAATATCTACGGTCAAGATCTATTCGGGAGGTTGTAGGAGTGTGGGCATCCATTGGATCAGGGGGAGTTGCATAAAATTTAATCATCAAAGTCCTTCATACTTTGCGTGTTCGAAGGATTCAACGTGCATAGAAGTCTGGACTCCCGAAGGCCGGAGTGAATCTTGGCCATTCAAAAAGTGGGGACACGTGTTAGCAAATTGTGTACTCTGGTGGATTAGTATTTCGACGGAATTAGGAGTGGAGGACTCCCAAAGTCCCGAAGACCCATAGTTCATCTAGGCCATCCATCAAAAAGGAAATGTGCCATCAGATCATGCAGTCCAGACGATAGTCACTATGGGAGAATACTGAACAGAGAAGGTCGATCTCTCCGGCGTCCTGAAGTCCAAAGTAGATATGGACCCTTGATTTAAGGAGGGTAAGTGGCAACAGATCTATAAGTTCAGAAGTGTGATGCTCTGGTGAAAACATAGCGTAGTGATGTGGAGATGCGTGGAGGCCTGAAGCCTTTGATTTAATCAGAATCTTCCATTGGAGAGGACACATGGCACACGATATCACAGTGTGGAGCTGAACATTTCAGAGAAATCAAAGCGTTGTGCAGACATGGAGGAAATTGTCGAAGTCCTGGAGGACATCCTAGTTGTCGATCTAGGAGAGGAAACGTGGAGGTAGGAGAGCTTATTCGTTGTTTTGGAATCAGGATATCTAAAGAGTCGTGTTATTCGATGACCAAATAAAATTTCTGAAGCTCAAAGGGATTGATCTGGACCATTATTTGATCTAAGCCTATAGACCGTTGATCTGAAACTCAACGTAAAGTGTTTTTCGATGATCTGAGAAAATTGTAGAAAAGGGCGTTGTATGAAAGTCGTCGAAAGCTGAAAAGATGTAATTTGGGTCATTGATATCAACATTGATTGAATACTATCAATCTCTCTACTTAGTGTTCGATAGTTCAATAAATTCGTGTGAAGAGATAGAGGGATAGGAAGGTCTCGAAGTCCCGAATTATTCGGAGGAAGAATTTTTGGCCCATGAATTTTGCCCTCGGTCTCCAGGGAGGCTTTGTAAGCACTCAGGGACTCCCAAAAAGAAACTTTAAATTCAGGAAGAGGTTTTAGGGCCTATGCATTAATATTTTGGGCTCAGAGAGATCCTATGAGCTTATTTCATCTCCCGAATAGAACGATCCTATACTGAGAGGTCGCATCAACTCTATGAGAGGGTGGGGTCTTCATCAAGTGGTATCAGATCCATAATTAAGCTCTATGTGAAGAAAATTTGTAAACATGCCGCCAATAATATGTAGGGACATACATGTACCAAATCCAACCATGTAAGAAGAAATGAGGCAACTCTGTGCAATATTACATGCCTTGGAGACAATGTAGAGAAGAGAACCTGATGCTAGTGATGTCAGTGAAGCTGAGAGTGAAGATATGAAAGTTGAAGGAGATGTAGGAGAAGACACTATAGAGGAATGCTTGTTGAAATTTGTTGCAAGAATGGGATCCAGAGAAAAAATGGAAATCCTAATGTATGAAGGAAACTTGGACGTTGAAGAGATGTTGGATTGGATAAGAGCCCTAGACAAGTACTTCGAATATTAAGATATCGAAGATGAAAATAAGGTGAAGGATGTTGTTACCAGACTAAAGGGACATGCAACACTATGGTAGGACGACTACAGGTTGAAAGAAGAAGCAAGGGTAAGAAAAAGATCAAAAATTGGGATAGGATGGTAGCTAAATTGAAAGCTAAGTTCATACCCAAAGAATATCATATCAATCTGTTAGGAGATTACAAAACTTGAGACAGAAGGGTTTGTCAGTGAAGGAATACACTGAGGAATTTTATAGATTGAACATCAGAGCAGGAAATAGAGAGAGAGATGAGGAAAAGGTTGTTAAGTATATTAATGGCCTGATATATGAAATCCAAGAAGAAATCAACATGAAGACAATGAGAACAATGGAAGATGCTTATCAGAAAGCACTGAAAGAAGAGGAGAAGTTGTTCAGGAAACAAATCCAATGAAACAAATGAAAAAGTCCAAGAAGAGTCAAGGAAACTGTTCGAGAAACCCAAACCTAAAGTAGGAAAGTTTCACAGTCATACAGAAAGAGGAGGAAGTTCCATAGGTGGACAACATGGTGGAAGAAAATCTTCTTCTCAAGGAAGGGGAAGAAGTATATGAGGAGAAGTGAGATGTTATGTATATGGAAGGACATGGAATATGTGTTTGGAATGTCCTAAGAGGAAGAATAAATAAGGAGGTGGAGAAGCTCAAATTTCCAAAGATCAAAGAATGAATGTTGAGGCAGAAGAAGAAGAAGATGGGAAATTCCCCATGATGAGGAAAATTCTCTTAAAGCTAGAGAAGGAGGTGGAAAAACAAGTTCAGAGAAAAAGTTTGTTCAGGACTTCTTGCAACACCAAGGACAGGGTATGAAAGGTGATCATAGACAGTGGGAGCAATGATAATTTGGTATCCACAAAAATGGTGGAAAATTTGGAGCTGGAGACAACTGGACATCCAAAACCATACAAGGTATCGTGGTTGAAGAAAGGACACCAAGTCATGGTAAGTCGAAAGTGAAATGTTGAATTTGGGATAGGAGGTTATAAATATAATATTTTGTGTGATGTAATCCCCATGGACGTTTATCATATTCTATTGGGAATACCATGGAAATTTGTCAAAAATTTCATACATGATGGGAGAAAAAATACTTACACCATTGAGAAGAATGGGCACACACACATGTTATTGCCAATGGAGGATAAGAAAGTGAAGGACGAATCTATCCCAAGAATATTTCTCATGAGTGGGTAGGAACTCTTGAATAAAGAGAAGAAGGAACAAGAGATGCAGTTTTTTGTGGTGAGAAATCCCAGAGTCATCCTTTCAAGTACTTTTGTGGATGATCTTCCTGTAGAGATTCAAGAAATGTTGGATAATTTTGTTGATATTGAGGTGGATGAGTTACCTCGTTCTTTGCAACCCATTAGGAGTATTAGTCATCACATTGACCTTATTCCAGGAGCAAGTTTTCCAAACAAAGAAGCTAATAGGTTGACACCTAAAGAGAATGAAGAAGTCAATAATCAAGTCCAAGATTTGTTGGATAAGGGTTTGGTCAGAAAAAGTTTGAGTCCATGCACAATACCAACTATTTTGAGTCCAAAGAAGGATGGAGGATGGAGAATGTGCACAGATTCTAGAGCCATCATCAAGATTGCCATCAGGTATAGATTCCCTTTACCCATAATGGATGATTTGATGGATTACTTGAGTGGAGAAAATTATTTTTCCAAGATAGACTTGAAGAGTGGATATCATCAGATAAGAATGAGAGAAAGAAATGAATGGAAGACAAAATTCAAGACAAATAAAGGGTTGTACGAATGGTTTGTTATTCCATTTGGCTTAACAAATGCCCCAAGAACATTCATGATATTGATGAATGAAGTACTCAAAGACTTCATAAGTAAGTTTGTAAATGTCTATTTGGATGATATCCTAGTCTTCGGTAAAGCTAAAGAAGAGCACTTAAGGAACTTGGCATTAGTGATAAGGAGGTTGCGACAGGAGAGGTTGTTGATAAATTTAAAGAAATTTTATTTCATGAAGACATAACTCATATAATTGGGTTTTGTGATCTCTTCAAATGGAAGATGGATCTAAAGAAAGTGAGGTAAATCAAGGAATGTCATTCTCCAAGAAGCATATTTGAGGTGAGAAGCTTCCATGCATTAACAAGTTTTTATAGGAAATTCATTAGGAATTTCAGTGGCATTTGTGCACCTATGATGGACACCATAAACAAGAAACAAAAGTATTTTAATTGGACAACGAAAGATGACAAAATCTTCAGATTGTTAAAGGATAAGATTACAAAACAACCTATTCTAGTTCTGCCAGATTTCAAGAAGATATTTCAAGTGAGGTGTGATGCAAGTGGAGTAGCTATTGGTGCAGTCTTGAGCCAAAACAATAAGCTTGTTTCTTATTTCAGTGAGAAATTGAATGAAACTAAGAGAAAATACTAAACATATGATAATAAGTTTTACAATGTAATACAAGCTGTGAAAAAGTGAAGACACTATCTCATTCCAAAGGATTTTTTCTTGTACAATGATAATCAAGATTTACAATTCATAACCAGCCAAGAGAAATTGAACCAAAGACATGTTAAATGGGTAGAATTCATGCATAATTTTACTTTTGTTAGTAATCACATTAGTGGTAGCGCTAACAAATTTGTTGATGCTTTGAGCAGGAGATGTCTGATTATGCAGGAATTTCAAGTGGAGACCTTAGGGTTTGAACACCTTAAGGAAATGTATCGTGAAGATCCATATTTTAAAGAGGCTTATGAAGAATGTGAGAACCCTTTGCTAATGGACATAATTCATTGGATAGAGTATCTAATTCAGGATGCACTATTGTTCAAAGGAATCCAACTATGTATTCCAAGATGTTCAATGAGAGACAACTTGTTGAAGGAAAACATTAGTGGAGGATTGGCTGAAGATTTATGCCATGATAAGACTTATGCTCAACTGAGTTCTTCATACCATAGTCCAGGTATGAGATCTGATGTGAATAAATTTGTAGACAGATGTAGATTTTTCCAATATGAAAAAGGGAAGCAGCAAAACACTTGTATGTATCAACCATTGCCTATTCTAGACAGACTATGCGATGCAATAAGCATGGATTTTTTGTTGGGATTTCCAAAATCCCAGAGGGGAAGTGATTCTATATTTGTTGTAGTTGATAGGTTTTCAAAGATGTCACATTTCATACCATTCCATAAAACCAGTGATTCTACTCACATAGCAAATTTGTTTTTCAAGTAAATTGTGATATTGCATGGCTTGCCCAGGAGTATAGTTTCAGATAAAGATACCAAGTTTGTAGGACATTTTTGGAAAACCCTATGGAAAAGGTTGGGGAAAAATTTGTCCTTCATTTCATCATATCACCCTCAGACTGAGGTGGTGAATTGAAGTTTGGGGAATTTTTTGAGTTTGGTCACTTAACATCATAAGCAGTGGGATCATATTCTATCCCAAGAAGATTTTTCTTATAATGATTCTCCAAACAAAATCACTGGAAAAAGTCCATTTCAAATAGTGTATGGAATGCATCCAAGAGGAATTTCAGAGTTAAGGGATTTGAAACATGATGAGTTCAGAAGTGCAGGAGCAGAAGACTTTTCTACAGAGATGTAGAAGCTTCATGATCAAATAAAGAGACAGTTGTAGGAGTGCAGTAAGAAGTATAAAAGCCAAGATGATCAGAAAAAAAAAGAGGTTCATTTCGAAGTTGGAGATCAAGTTTTATCATACACGAGGAAGGAAAGGTTCCCAAGTGGAACATATAATAAACTGAAGATGAAGAAAATAGGACCATGTAATATCCTCAAAAAGTTTGATGCAAATGCATGTGAGATTGAGCTTCCATAGGATGTGGGAATCTCACCCATATTCAATGTTGCAGACTTGTATCCTTACAGGGTGAATGATACAAGAGGATCAAATGATCAAAAGGAGATCAAGTGGGAGAATCAAATGCCAATAACAGAGAATCCATAGATGGATAAGATCATAGATCATAGGATTGGTAAGAAGACCAGGAGGAAGACTTATTTTGAGTACATGGTGAACTAGAAGGGTCACCTGGTAGAGGATGCTATTTGAGTTAATGAATCTCATATTCAGAAGCATGGAAAGACAGTGTAGGAACTCATGGATAGAAGTCCATGAATTTTTTTCCAGAGGAGAATGATGCAGAAGCATCACCATCAGCATTAAAGAAGGCAGGTGGAGGAAAACTTAGCACCCAATGCACATATTTTGAATTTATTTTTGAATTCCAAGGAAGAGCGCCTCTTTCTGTTTTGAAAATATTGAAAATTAAAGATGTTAAATTTTTTGAGGATTGAGCCATCACATAAGGCCATCGAGGATTGTAATCACTTTTATTAGTAGATAAGGTTGTTCAGATACTGAGTATTGACTCATTTATAAATGTAATTTCCATTGAATGTAATATTTATTAGTAGATGAATGAATTAACTATGATAGGATAACTCTAAGGGTGGTCTGGAGGAAAAATCTCGAGAAGACCCTCGTTGTATAAATATATGTATTGTTTTCCCAAATAAGGTTGTTGAACATTATTGTAGAGGCTGAATGTTATTGTTATTGTTGCTGAGAGAGTTGTTGAATTTTATGAGGAGTTGCAGAGAATTGTATGAGTCCATGTACATATTTACTGAATGAATACAAGTAGAGAGGTTTGATTCCAATTGTATGGTGTTGTGTTCATTTGATTTATTGAGTACATGTGATATTTATTTATGTTCTGTGTGTTTTATCTATTTATGTATATTTTATGCATGAATATGTTTTTCCCGGTTAAGTGTGAAAACCTTTGATGTTTCTGTAAGTTTCATTTGTTTTCTCTTTTGATATTCTTGGTGCAAGGAGTGCATAGAGCCTACAAGGAGTGCATAGGCCAATTAGAGACAAACTCAAAAGCTCATGAGATATAACGTGAACTTATAATGGAAGTGCAAGGAGTTCACAGTCATTTAGTTGAAGTGCAGAGAGTGAGAGGTTTCTCAGAGGAGAGAAAAGGTTTGATAATAACCGTGCAAGGAGTTCATCAGTCCAACACTTTATTTAAGTGTTGAAGAAGTTTCAGAAGGGATGAACAGAAGGAGTGTGTGAGGAGATTTCTTCAAAAATATCTAAGTATAAAATTTTATCAGAGATCTCTAATTCTGAGATTCATCAGAAGTTTCATGGATGAAAGGAGTGCACCAGAGGTCTACAAACATTGGAGTAACAAAGATCAGAAGAGATAGCGAGCATAAAATTTCAGCATGAGGGACTTAGAAATTTTCTAAGTCAAAAGTTTTAAAAGTGCTAGAGGAGTGCACATGAAGGCACCAGAGATTCTATTCATCTCTTACAGTCATGATCAAGAAGGATAGAGTTCGAAATATTCAAGGAGGGTAATATTAATTATTTTAATGTTGAACAATGAAGATTTGATCAGGAGGATCCAAGGTCTTTTGTCACCCTCATATATAGAGAAGTAGCACGGGGTTTAAACCCTGTAAGTCTCTAAGACTTCACGCGTTTGAAGAAGTTGTAAAGAAATTTTAAAGGAGGCATTATCAAAGATCAAATATATACACTCAATATTTATTCGGGAGGTTGTAGGAGAGTGGATAGTCGTTGGATCAAGAGGAGTTGCACGAATTTTAATCGATGAAGTCCTTCGGACTTCACATGTTTGGAGGATTCAACGTGCAAAGATGTAGGGAATTCCGAATGTTATAACCCTAAATTGCACCACACATGCTTACCTGGCATCAGACCAACTCATATCCTTTCTTTTCCAAAAACATTGTTGAACAACTCTTTGAAAATCCTCTTGTATAAAGGCCCACGCGCCCTAACCCATTACTGCACATGTGTACACACTGGCTGACCCAAAACAACCCGCGTGGACCGACAAAAGCATGAAAAAAGGAAAGTTGCCAACGGAACAAAAATCTATGGGTGAGTTAACTGAAACTCCCGGCCATGCCACTAGTGCATATTGTAAAAATTCTGACATTTTATTTGCGGCATTATGGACAAAATTGTCCATATTGTCGCAAAATAGAGGAAATTTAAAAAAAAAAAATCATATTGCCCGATAATGTCGGTCTTGCCACGTTGACATCTCTCTTTCCACGTTTTCCACTGGAACGTCTCTCTTGACACGTTTGTGACATAGATGTCATTCTTGCCACATTTGTGAAGATTGATGTCGCAATTGCAATGTTTTGGAAACTAGGTTTTCCCCTCCAACGATCACCTTTATAGTATGTTGACCAAGTCAAAATACTAATGGTCACTTAGGTTTTTTTTACGTCGGAATTGCGACATTACAAAATCTATAAATATGTTGCATTTGACGGATGTTGCGACAAGTTTGCTATAATAACGACGCTTTGGGGTCATAGTAGTTAGTGGTTAGAATGTTTTAGGGTGTGATTTTCATGTCATGAGTTATAGGGGTAAATGATTATAGTGTGTAAAGGATTAGAATCTATTTGGGACCATCATGAAAATTTCAGTGTCGGAGCATTGAGTACTTGAGAGGTTGGATGCCAAGTGAGTAGTAAAATCGTATCATGAGAAAAGCTTCCTTAAGCCTTAATGGAAACTAGTGTGCTAGTTGCAGGTTTAGAACAAGTGTAGGTTATTAAGATGGTCAATATGAGTCAACCACGTTAAATATGGTCAACTATAGTCAAACATGATGAATTATGCTCAATCATGGTCAACAATGGTCAATGGAGAT
>JASDQU010103020.1:620177-632395 GCA_032191745.1 Picea mariana
AGTGGGATTAAATAGTTAGGAGGTTCATGGGGTCATGCATCAACCATGGTCAATATAGTTAACGATGGTCAAATATGACTAGTGGGTTACTAGGTTCATGGGATTGGGTCAATATATTAAACCATGATTGTGTTTGAACTCAAATGGGTTAATGCCAACCATAGTGTATTAGAGGATTACTGTGTTTGGGGTCACAATGTGTTAGGTGTGATTTCATCGGGGATCATAGTGTATTAAGGGGTTGTTGTGTTCATGGTCACAATGTTATGGGGATAGTGCATCTCTCTTGCCACGTTTGTGACATATACATCGTTATTGCCACATTTGTGAAGATTTATATCGCAATTGTGACGTTTTGAAAGGCATTGCTTTGCGACCAATGTTTTACCCAACATGAATGAATTTTTACTACTTCAAATTTTCCTCAATCTATTGTCCAAAATACTCATCATCATCAAAATTTAATTCAACCCTACTTAGACAACCAAATATGAAATGTTTGTCTTCATGTATGATATTATTTGAGAAGTGTTGTAATATCAGGGTACATTACATATTTTAGTGAATGCAGTGTTTTCATTGTAGAGTAAACTCGACACTTTCAATAATCTTATGATAGTTGATAAATAATATATGGAAGAATTATTTCAACCATTGGTATAAATATTCTTTGATTCATTATTATCAAACATTATTAGTATTCCAATGAGATGATGGTAAAATTAATTAATGTCTTGAATGTAGACAATTGCAGGAACTCAGAACATGACTTTTGAAAGCATAGGAATTCACCATAACAAAGACAAGAAGTAAAATTTTTGACAACATCAAACCTAAAATGGACATAGATGTAACAATAACAAAAGGATGAAGCACTTATGCATGAACAACGATCAGATGTGGAGCCAAAAATGATGAGTAAGCAGTCAAGGCTTGAAGTGCTTCAGGGTTCAATTGTCATGTCTTGGGTCAAAGTGGTTGGGATTATAGTGTGTAAGGGGATAAAGGGGTGACTATGTATACTTACATAGTGTGTATGAGACCATAATGGGGGTTGAACAATCGAATTCATGATGACACATGGTGTCATAGAACATCGTAATATAGACGAACACATTGAGAGAAATTGAGAGTAAAGTACATTGTTAAGTAACAAATACGAGATTTGTTATTGATGCCTTTAGGCATAAAGCACTTAAGAGAGATCAAGAATATCACAATACGATGATGTACAAATGAGAGTTATGGTGTATTTATACACAACTCAAGTAGGTTTCTACCCCTATGAGGGTTTGAGTAGGTTTCATATATTGGGTCTTTCATATATTGGGTAGAGGAATCCTTCATTAAAAGTTTTACTAATTCTACTTTGATTATATCTTTTAATGTAGGGTTAATTCTTCTTTAACAATGCTTAATCGCTGTAGATTCATCCTTGATGTAGATGAAGTGTGTATAAATATTTGGATGAAAACCGTACTTGTCTTTTTAATCCCATGATAATATTGTTGTGTCGTTTCTAAGAATAGTTAGTGACTATAATTCTTGGACAACAATCAACTTAGTGTTTATTTTAAGAGTTTTGGAGGGGAAGATTTCCAAGTAAATATTTCCAAGGAATCTCTATCAAATAAATAGGAACCTTAGACTATCTCACTTCGGATTCTTTGTGTCTTACCCACATAGGTATTTTAGTATTAATGAGTGTCTTGGAAGGAGGTAGAGGAAAAAAAAATTTTGAGGTTGACCATTTGCAATGGTCATGTTTCCTTCAATACAATTGATATATGCATCAACTATATCCAACCAATCTCTTCCTAAAATGAGGGAATACCCATTCATGTTGGATTTGGTTTAAAGTAGTATATAAAGAATGTTCAAAATCTATTAATGCGTTGATCATATGAAGAATGTCATGTCATTTCATGTTGGCTATGAGGTAATCACCAAGGAAAGTTAGGACTTATGATCATGTTGTGAAAGTGAATGGCATATAAGATAGCCACGTGTGAGGCTATAGTGTTGTTGTATTTAAGAAGGATATAGTTATACACAAGTATCCAATGGTACCCCCACTTGTATTGTTGTTCTAGACTATAACCTTCTTGCCAACATTGAAGAGCATTGAAAAAGATAATCATAGTGTTGAGTTTTGGATAAAAATGAAGGTGTCTAGATGGTCGAAAAAGGAGGTGGCTAGATGATGTGTTTAGGCATCGGCTAATCGAACCAACTCATAATGGTGGATTTCTTGACATGATAATGTTCTATTCTATGTAATGTAAGGATGCATCACATGAAAAACAAATTAATTAATTAATAGTGATAATAAAAATAAAAAATAATGACAATAATGTCAATAAAATTAGTGGGAGGAAGGTTGGTGGGAGGGAGGTACCTCGCAAAAGTCAGCAAAAACCAGTCTTGATTCCCCATACATCGTTCGTTCGGTGCTTAGGGAAGGTTCAGATAGAAAAACTTAAACTGACAGAGGCAGAGGAGCAAACCACCCAGCAAGCACCACCTGCACCATTGGTCGTTGTTTTGATTTATTGCGTTTAGCTCAAAGAAGCACTGTGTATGATGGAGTATTCGAGTAGCCCCACTTGATTGTGAGTTAAAGCATAGCGACCAGACTCGATAGTTGTGGAGTTGAGTCATTAACCATGGTCAAGAAACCACATAAGATTTCATGGGATGGATTCTTAACAAAAAGTGATGGGTATTTTTCATCTTTGCAAGTTGAATCTATTAGAAATGAAGAAGTAGACCACATGGAGGAGTCAATAAAGAAGTAGAAAATGATGGATAGAGCAAGCACCGACCATAAAAAATGACCATAGAGCAAGCACTTACCGCATATAGGTGGGTGGCCACGTGCTGAACTGAAAACTGTCAAGAGGAGCCAGTTGGAATAGGTGGGTGGCCACCAATATCCACCTGGATCAGGTTGACCGACATATAGACATTTATTATTATGAATATAGAACCACTGTACATGCGATAGAACTTAGTTAGAATCTAATGCTGAGATTTGATATGATGTTCAAGTCTTACCTCTTGTTCGCTCCAAAGTGTGCAGAGTCCTCCCAAAGCGCCTCTGGCATCTTAGATAATGAGGTTACTTGACTTCCAAAGGTGCTTCTTCATTAGGAGGGGGCGCATGCCCTCTCCCATCGCTATCCATCATCCCAATAATTAGAGTTAGGGTTTGGTTAGGGTTTCAAAGTAGAGAACGGATTTTTCCCTATTCGATCGCTTATTGAACTTAGATAGTTGTTATGTTTCAAGAGAAAACAAGTTCCTTGTGGAAAGGACATGCCTTGAATTTGTTACTTGCACATTACTTGGAGTATTGGGCATTGTGAAATGTAGTCCTGTGGGTGTCGAATCTTAAAGGTCTTGAATTTTATAGCTGCAAATACTCATCGAATTACATTCTCCAAGGTTTTCATACTAAATGGAGTTTATTCTCCATGAGGATTCTCCTTAAAAATATGTATATTGTGTGATGAATGATTATGAAATTGATTATATTTGTCTTATTATGTTGAATGCTTGATAAAAGAATAAATGCAAGCCATAATATTAATTAGACACTATTGCTTTGTTTTAATGAAATGCATCGAGTGATTTCGACTTGCATATTAGAAAACATGTCAAGACCATTTAGAATCTCTCCAACATTTAAATACAGTGCATAGGTAATAGAGATAAAAGAGAAGTTCATGTAAGCAACACAAGTGGAGAGGAACAACACAAAATCCATGATTGGAGCATCCAAAACCTCTCCAAAATCCAATTGCAATGCAATGGATAGGTTAGAGGGAGTCAAGAGGATCACATAAGTGGGATTTGAACTGCACATTATCAAGATGAGAGGAAACACTAGGGTAAAAAATAAAAAAGGAAAGAACATCCTTTCATTCTACGAAAATGACAAACTCTTATGAGTTAACCCATCACGCTTCCTCTTATTAACCCATAACACTTCTTTCACAAGAGGAAGGTACAATAGAAAAAGAGAAGCACAAAAGAAAGAAATTCAAAGGCTAAGGATATTATCTTCAATCGTGCATCTATGACTATCCAAGAGGCTAAAGCTTGGATTTTGAGAACGAGGAAGTACTTCATGTTTAAATAGAATGTATAACCTTGTTGCCTTGTATGTTTAGAGTTTCATATGTAGTTTATGCAATTTTGGTTTTTCCTTGAACATATTTTCAAGTCTTTGGATAAATTTATTTKCCTTMTTTAACCCTCACCCTRAGAAAKAAGGTTTGCCTCAAATTTTGTRCATTTAAAKTTTTTTAGAAAAACYGTGTTAATTTAAGGAGGTATAWGATTTTTAATTAGGTTGTTCCCCAATCATTGGATTAAGTGCCAAAKATTAGACCACAAGRTTGAAGGTTGTTTGTTTATGACTAAACCCAAATCCAATYCACATTAGTTCACAATCAACCAACCTTCTCAAGCTTATTATACCCATTAGTCTAACAATGATTCTTAACCTTGGATGTCTTTACAGGTGTAGAAGAACTCTTGGGCCAATGTAACGGTAATCACCCAAAAGGCATAGAGCAGTGGGAAATCAGTTTCCACTATGTCGTTCAAGCTTATTATACCCATTAGTCTAACAATGATTCTTAACCTTGGATGTCTTTGTGGGTGTAGAAGAACTCTTGGGTCAATGTTAATGGTAATCACCCAAAAGGCATAGGGCAGTGGGAAATCAGTTTCTACTATGTCATTTTCTGCCAAGCATAAGGTCACGACCACTGTGAAGGTGCTAATGCAACTTTCCTTAAACTTCGCTTCTCAATTTCGTAACATGGGGCATGCTCTCCACCCCCTTTGACACTCTCAGGGATTTTTGGCTCTCGAGGAAGCTATAAAAAAGTCCACGCCATGTCAGATTATTTTGTTCACGTTAACTTTAAATCCCATCCTGTTGAATCTTTTGATGTTCTCCTAGCGCAAGTCATAATTTATATTTGTAAAATATGAATTTTACTATTCTTAATGAAAATGAAACCACTATCCACATTTATGTAAGTTAAACATAAAAAAAAAAACTTGTAGGAAAGATGCTCAACATTCTTTAGGTTTAGGTTACAAGTTTAAAACCAAAGTATATCAAGGTAGCGATGGTGTCAAATGGGATCCTAAGAATAGTAGTGAGAATGGTAATAGTGATACTAAGAATGGCTTCCAAAAACGTATGACCCTAATAATGAGAGGTTTAAAAAAAGACAAAACTTTGATAGTGAAGGTGTTGCACTCTCTTCACTTGGTTCAAATCCTCGATGAGACTTTGGCCCATTGTGATAAGGATATAAGGATAGGCAGTGCCCATGAGTGGGACCCCCCTCTCGGGTGTGTCTCCAGACATCTCGATCCTTGCTAAGTCATAAGTTCCCTATTAGACTAGCTTATGGGCTATTGACACTAACCTAGGGTGTATAGTGGGAGTCAGTGAAATTTAAACTTGGACCTGGTCTAAATAATCATGTAATCTAAACATTCAACTTTTTGGAGTTTTTACGAGTATATTTTCTGATCAATTTTTACTGAAATTCGACCAAAAATTGTTGGAACTCCTGATTTGAGTGATCGAGTCTCTATAATTCGAGTGCACTTAGTGTTTTTCATGGCACTGAATCCATTTATGAATTAAAAAATACAATTTAAACAACATAAAATGTAAATTTCACAAATATTTGTTTTGCGAATAAAATATTCAAAAAATTGAATGTTTAAAAAAAATCCTAAATAATAACTAGTTACCAATTTCCCTATGCTTGAATAAAAAAAAACTTTCATAATAAACCTATCATTCCATATGGTCTAATTAATATGAGCACATAGTGCATGTTAGATACCTCACATCTTCGAACCCATCTTAAACATCAAAACAACTAACCGTGAAATTTTGTTTAGCGCGTTGTTGCCGGACAGGTAAACTTTATGTACAGTGATAAAGAAATGAAGTTTGAAAATATACTCTTTTCAACTTTGAGCAGGAAGGAGTAGAATCACCAGCCAAGACAAATTTGCCTCAGTTTACGAGCCCACTGTCCATTTGCATCAAGGCAAAGAAATCAAATCCCATCAGCAGCAGCAGTGAACTGTCCTGTCGTTGAAAATGAAGAAGAGAGGACATCAACAACAACCACCTCTGCAACCGATGCCGAGCAATGACAACAAGAAAATCCGGCGATCCTCCTCATTAGCCTCTTTGTCAAATCTGGGTTAGCCATCTTCCATAGCCTCCTACGTGAAACAGACGTCCACCAGGTAGAACCCCAGGCCCATCAATGATCGCAGCGATCAGATGTAGGTGATTGAAACCCATATCGACCTCGTGTCCACGACCCTTCAACAGTAGAGGAAATTCTTCTCTGGGTCTGAAGGGCTCCCGATGCAGAACCGACCTCCAGGAATGTGAATAACAACCGGTAATATGACCGAAGAATCGTCGTTGATGGCACATTCGGGAAGGAAAATATGCACCCATACGCCGGTGGTGTGGAAATAGTGGCAGAAACAGTAAAGGAAACAACTAAGAATTTAGAGACAATTGCAGCTCTTGAAGTTCCTGGACCAGTGGTGCAGGCCGGGGTGGTGGCAAGGGTAGAGGTTATAGGAGTCTTGGTGGCTTCTTCTGTTGTGAATGACATTGTGCGCACTTAGCCTTCTAGGTAAGCTTTGATGGCTTCATTTTTATTTTTCAGAAATCCTATGCATTCATAGGCTGTAATGGAGGGCTTCATTTTTATTTTTCAGAAATACTATGCATTCATAGGCTGTAATGGAGGACTGGGAAAAACTCCATGGCTATTTGTATTAATATGCATCGAATGACAATTGGTTTTTTTCTTGAAAGGCTTAATTTGCAAGCCATAAATGGTTTATTGTACTAAATGCTATGTTACTTAATTATATAGGGCATGATTAGAAGCGAAAAGTTCTGAAACACAAGGCACCAACATTTTCTGTATGAAAAATAAGGGAACACTCATCATTACCAGACATTTGATTCCAACTTGATTCCCAAGTCTGATTGGATCAAAGAAAAACACTCATTTTGCTTTGTTTTTAACTAGGTTTCACAATAGACAACCAATAGACTTCTCAACAGTTCATGCAAAACACTGCAGATTATGAACTGTTGACAAGTCTAAATTATTATTGAAAATTTGCATAAAAAAAGTGCTCTTTTTTTTTTTTTCCTAAGTGAACTCCTGAATTTTTACAGAATTTGGGTCAACTGTTACTCCTAGACCTCCCCAGTCATTTTCCTAGTCGATTTTGGTAACTTCAAGAAGAACGGGATATTGCTTGAAATTTTTAGAAGAATAGACAAAAACATGGTTTACATGCCCCAAGCGGCTGCATCATAAAGAGAAGACTTCCTTTGGCTTTGTTGCTGGTTCTGAGGAGTATCTATTCTGATGCTATTCTACCAAAACCACCCAGGATTTGCTCCTGGTCCCATCCCTTTGAAATTCATGCCATATGTCCTAGTCCCATCCCTTTGAAATTCATGCCATATGGAACCATGGTGGATGGCTTAACACTCCGTCGATCTTGCTGGTGAATCAAAGCCATGTTGGCAAAGCCAAAAGAATTTCTAGTAGCGTTTGCCTTAACATTTTCAGTAACTTATTTTAATGATTTCTTTTATCATAGTGATTTCTAAAACTTGTCATTTTCTCTAGCAAACATTTTTTGAGATCTTTGTCTTCTAGGTAATTTGGTTTCCATGGTGAAATAGTTATTGAAATATCTGTTTTTCCTCGAAGAAAATCGCCGAACATACACTGTTGTATTTTCTAACAATGAATCTTGTAAAATTTGGTCCTTTTGTGAATAGAGAGAGAAGTCTGAAATAGAGATGGGTTGTAGGGGAAAAATAAGGGAAAATTCACAGTCAGTTTTCATATCCCAAAATCCCTGAAGAGTCCACATTTCATGCTATCTCAGTCAAATAGTTTTTAGGATTCTTTTTGTCACGCCAATCTTCTCCTTGACTAACTATACATGGAAGTATGTGTATTGATACGAGAAGATTGAGGTATGTGATTAGATGCATTTCTTGAAAATATGGTATATGTGGTACATGTCAGCTTTCTATGGCTATAGGGTCACTTCCCAGAACCAATTTGACCTCATTTTTTGCATTTTTTTGTGATTTTTTCAGGTTCCAAGTTTTCCTAGCTTTTCCTAGTTTTTCAGGTCTCCATGTTTTCCTAGTTTTTCAGGTTCAAGTTCATGCGTGCCAACTTTTTCCTATTTTTTCCCTGATTTTGCCAATTTCCCAAGTTGATGACTCCTGCCGATTTTTTGCTGATGCTGAATTTTGCAACACAGAGATTTATTATTGATTTTAAGTTGAGTAAGAGGTAAATTAAAACAAGATATAGATAAAGACAGTTTTATTCCTCTGCAGATGCATTGAAAGTAATGAACATATGGTTGATTTTTTCTTCAATTTATTGTTTCAGTTACTGTTAATCAAACCCTATGAAAAGTGGCCCTGACCCATTAGTGCCCTACCAGAGGTTTGCATCTAGAATGTTTTTCCTCAATTTTTTGGGCAATAGGCTGCTGATTGTAAAAGTTAAGATGTTTATGTCTATGTTAAAGAACATAGAAAACTCATGATAAAGATAGTCATTGTCAATATTTCAATTGGTAGTTTCACTGTCTAGTTTAAAGGGAATGATGGCGAGAAGGGCTGCATAGGTGATTGAAAGAAGATGAAAATCATGAGCTCATTTGGAAGACCAACAAGGATCTGTAATGTTTATCTATGAAAGATTGTAATTTGGAGTATCTAGTACATCTTTTGTATCCTAACCGACTGACATAATCCTCATTGTAAAACTACAAAATGGAGTACCTATGAAACACTATGGAACGAGTTATTACGCTAGTTATTTAATAGTTAAAGACAAACAACACTCTTCTCTTGCAATTCCTAGTATGCAATAGTATATGAGCCAACTATGAGATAGCCAAAAGCAACTCACTTCAGCAACTACGTTGAACAAAATAAATAAATGAGCAAGGGAAGTTAGTTACATAAATCTTCGATTATAGATCTTACTGCTATTATAGTCTGGTAGCCCCCTATATGATAGATGAGACATTGTTACACACACAAACAAAACTCTATTGAATAACTGAATACTAATACAATAGAGTGTGACTCTATTATATAGAGTTCACAGGTTGTTATCAGATCTAACTTATTCTAAAATTATTCTAAATATAGAAGGAGAGGTTGAGAGAATATCTCAAGCATACACCAAACCAGAAGCAAATCCAACTAACTAACAACTCATCTAAGAACTTTCTAATGAATAGGATATAAGTTGCCTTTTGTCTTACGTCTTACTGTATGATAAAGATGAGATTAATAAAACTTTTTATCTTGAGATTATTAAGACTTAATCATTTGAAAAGGAAGTTCAAAGATCAACTATATATCATAAATGAGGCATTAGTTTTAATGGCTCTAAGTTTTCTTGAAATCTAACCATTGGCCGATCCACTTCATAAATGAAGCTGGTAAAAATAAATGTAAAATTTAATTGATTATTAAATTTATTATGAAATTTAACCACTCATGTTGTTTAGCATGACATCACAAAAATGACACACTTTGTTAAGAAGTTTCTAGAGAAATTATCATATAATGCATTCATGCAAATATAATTACCATGATTCACCTAGAGGGTCATCGAATGTTAAGTTTTCTATCATGATTTGTTTCCAATTTGGTTTGCTTTATTTCAATTGTATGCCACATTTTTTTAAAATTATTATCCTATAAATTTTAGAAAATTAATATCAATTCATATATCATTGTTATTAAATTAATATGATGTTCCAAGTACAATTAATCATTACACAATCTCTCAACAATTGATAATTTACCAGGTTTTCAATTTACCATCTCGATGTCATTGTGTTTATTACATTGATCATGTCACATTACAAATTTCTCATGACTGTTATTAAAAAAAGTGTTAGCGGCTAGATACCACATGCTTTGTAGTCACATCTAATATTGCGGTCACTTTATATGTATTAATTCCTATCGTTAATCTAAACAATGAAATATTCCTGAGATTTGTAGGATTTTCAGTGTCGACAAAATGATTTATGAGCCAAGGCTTGGAGAACCAATTGATTGGAGTAAATGAAGTTGGCCTCGGATGATCCACACTCAGTCTCATGGGAGTCAAAGTTGATGAGTTGCTCCAAACTCACGCACCACGTCATCTAACCATGCTTGGTTAGCATCCATGTAAGATGCTCGAAAACAAAAAGATCGTATAGAAGAGTGAGGACTCCCTTGTGGTTGAAATCAAATTCGTCTTGGACCTTCTCTAGTAGTTCTTTAAACACATGATAATTCAAGTAATCCATTGGAGTTATGAACTGTTTCAGCTCCTTCCTCATATAAATGGTCAAATATCAGGCAAGAGCATCTTGTCTTGCTGCGATGTTCATGCAGACTACTTCATGCATGCTTGACCGTGAAAAATGTTAAACACCATGCAGTGAGCTAAATGTTTGATGCATCTTGTTTATTGAATACACATTATTTATCATCTAACAAATAGGATGCGCCAAGCATTGAGCCATCTAGATGGCTCAAGAAAATGTATGCGGTGTCATGTAGTATCATTATGACAGAACCACATGTAGCAAAGGAAAAGGCTACATGTGTCACGTAGTATCATTATGTAGAAAAGGAAAAGGCGATGTCACGTAGTATCATTATGCTTACCCGCCACTAGATCCAACTATCCCCGATAGTTTGGATCTTTTTATCATGGAAGGAAATAGATTTATTTGAGGCAGATTTCCCAGTAAGAGGACAATGATGGAGGTGAATAGTAATGTGGGATCGATATTAATTTCCTGGTGTCACTGCCTCTCTCAAGGGTGCCTCCATCCCTGACCAGGTCCGCTAGGCCGTGTTCTTACACAAAAACCATTCCGGGTGATACGAGAAGGGGATCACTTTCCACGTGGAGTAAGGCATGAGTGTGCAAAGGTGCTTCTAGGATTCTTTCTCAATGTGTTATTAAGATAAATCCATCTGTAAGAAATAAAGATAGATGGGCTTAGTGTGTCAATATGAGATAGAGATTTCAGTTTTCAAGGCACTCTACCTTTCTACAAGTAGCAAGTCACATATTCTGCATGCAATCATTTGGACACATCAAAGGATCATTGTCCTTCAATGTTTTCTTTTGTTATTCATGTGGGCTTTAAGCAAATTTATCTTGTATTAATCTTTCGTGCCCCAAGAATCGCCCCATGTTAACATGGTGACTAGACATGTTGAGCAGGGGGCTATTAAGGTTGGGGAGAATGTTCATGTCTTAGGGCGTATTCATATACACATGAAGTTAGTATTGATGTATAGAACTGAATCTGTTGGATATAGGTCTGTAAAGGTTTCTTCTTGCTTCATTGCGAGTGAAACTGTTGGGTTTTCCTTGAAGTCAAGAGTGAGTAGTCATAAGCGGTGGAAGGTAAGAAGGACCAATTGTTGCATCTTCAAGCACGAGGTCAGTTGCAACTTCTTCTTTCTTTGTAGGAAAAATTCAAACCCTAAGCCTAAGCCTAAATTCTCATCTTCCCTCTTTTTCTCCACATAATTTTGTATAAATTTGGATTCTCCTGGCTTCTCAAGACACGAGAAATTGTTTACATCAAACAGTATGTGCATATTCGGGTAGAAGCTGCAGATGCTCGCAAGATGGATAAGTTTTTGTTATAGTTTAGAATCCTTAGAATCTTGCGTGATATGTACTTTCTTAAACCCCAACCCTAAATTGACATATTTACTCTTTATATCCACATATTTCTTGCAAATCTAGTTTCTCCTCATTTCTCAGCACATAGGCATTGTTTACATCATATGTTTTGTGTATGTTTGGTTAGAAGCCGTAGATTCCCACAGGCGAGATGTGTTCTTTTTATCATTTACAATCCCTCATGATATGTTCTTGTTATTGATTACAATCTATCGATTGGATATAGTGTTTTGGCCAATTGAAATGCATTTAATTATTTTTTGTTCTTCTTATTGATTCATTTTGTAATGGCCAGTTTGAGGGAAGTGTTTGTTTGTTTATTTTGGTTTCTGAACCCACAACCTAATACAAATAGGTTTAAATGAATTCCAACCA
>JASDQU010103020.1:643294-688620 GCA_032191745.1 Picea mariana
AGGCAGTCATCCTCTTCCCTGTCAGAATCACACATTCTTAGGGGGTTTTCTGGAATTCTGTCTAAGTCTTGTCTGCTAACAGTCCTATCTCAGATTGTTTTTTGCCTTATTATTTTTTCCTTGCATTATTTGTTTTTCTGTTATAAAGAGTGTCCAAGCCTTCAAGGGATTCTGGTTATCAATATCAGTGGTCTCTTCCTGGCTTGGTCTGTCTGTTTCCATTTTTTCTCAGAGTTTAGATATACACGCGGCCTGTACAAGGTCAGGCCACATGTACACGCACTCTATCTATATTCAACGCGCGTTCGCACACGTGCTGTTAAAGTGACAGTTGCATGCTTGTACATAATACTTTTTGTTGAGGGTAAGGCAGTCCCTTGATAAGAATTGTTCCTCTCAGGTGTTCGAATCTCTGTGTGAGCAGTCAGTAGATTAGGATTAATCTTACCCTTAGCTTGTTTTTTCTCATTTAAAACATTGTCAGAAATATAAAAAATTTACGATTTTTAGACAAGTGTGAGAGTCATTGTTTTTACAATTGCTATTGTGTGATTTGTTAATCTGATTATTTGCATTCTGCGATTAGGCCAAAATTGTTTTTCTTGGTTTTTTCTTGTCAGTATTTTTCCTTTCTTTCTTTACTAGCATTTAAATTAATAAAAAAAAAAAAAAACTTTTCATGATCTTGCTTGGTTGAAAAGTGTGTTTCTGCATTATTAAGCCAGGTAAAAGTCTTTTATTTCATAAGTTTTTGCAGTTTACTTAGATCATAAGTAGCTCGTAGTCAAGTGAAACTCCTTTGAGTTTGCTGTCCAAAGTCTTAGAAAAGTTAAAAAATATTTCTTTTGAAAAGTTGTTGAAATTTTGCATTCAGTAAAAGTTTTGTTTCCAGCTTTTTTATTCATTTTTTTCTTTCATCTTTTACACATCATCAGTTTCACCCTCATACCCCTTGACGTAATACAAAGCCCTAAATGTAACACTAAATTTAAAATCTACTAGACTTTTATGTTTGTAGGGTTCACAAAGTAGTTCGGGACTAGGGCCTTGGATTAGGTTGGAGAGGAAACTCTTCAAGGCCATTTAAAATCAAACATTGGAGTCTGATATAGGGAGTGTCTAAGTCCATTTTCATGAAAGTTATCTGGGACCCCCCTCTAACACAGGGGATAAACATGAGGTTTCGTGCGGAAAGGTAGTGGAGATAACCCCTCCAAAGCCAAACCAATCGTAGTGGAGAACACATATAGAGGGCTTGTTTTGGGATTTCGTCGTTTACATTTTCCATGGGGCTTCGTGGGTCTCAAATCTGTTTGAGGTCCTCAGTTGTCTTATAGAACATTTTCTCTCAATACCCTTGACAGGTTTCGGGCTCGATACCCTACTCATTGTGGTCTACCCAACTTTCGGCTGTACCTGCCTGGTGACTATTTGCATGCTGGAAACCTAGTTGCCAATCTTTGTTAGGGACATACACAGGTGACTGTAGGGGTATAACGTGGTACCTAGGACAGACATTGGGCCACACTCTGTAGAGTATACCCAGAGGGTGCTTCCATTTTCGAGTTTCACTTGCACTGGTAAGTTTCTCTAGTGTTGGTTGTTGTAACTGTTCTTCCAATTAATTTAGGGTTTGTTTGTCTTATCTTCTAGGGATTCTTTTGTAGTGGGTGTTAATTTTGAGCATTTAGACTACCTTAGAGTGTCTTGTATATTCTCACACAGTGGAGGATCCTGAGCTCCGCTAGTCATGAAGGCTTCTTGGCCTATCATTGGTTACACTGGAGCCACCCCCGCCACCTTTAAGGTGGAAGCTAAACCAACAAGGGTCTTTTGAAGCGACCGGGTTACAAACCATTGTGCCCGAACAACCCCTAGAGGAATCGACCATTTTGAACCTTGAAGCAACCACTCTTAGCTTGGTTGAAACCCTAACCACTAATTTCTTGGCACCCTTTATTGTACCAATTCAATTTCATGAGCTCCAGACAGTGTCGCACACAGCAGTGGAAACAAATGTTGTAACTCCTTCTGGGAATTCTTCAATTCCCACCATGGTCGCCACCATAGGAGAGATTTCATCTCCTAACCCACCGTCGTCAGTCCGAGTCACCATGGTCTCGACTGCAAATACTTTGCACAGTGGTCTGAATCCATCTTTGGCGGCAGCCACAACCCCTTTCACACCTAGTGCGACAGGCCATCCGTTCTCATATGGTATGCCTAGTTCGGGTACAAGTCCTATACTTTCCTACTCCACTTTACAGACTTTGGGTCTGGGGGTAGTGAGCTGTAACACTCCTCTGCAAGGTCACATGGGGGGCACTCCTATCCCTTTTAACACTTTTCCTTATGGAGGAGGTCATATCCCTCCTTCATCCCCTTCACTCGGTGGCTCCCATCAGCAATCCATCAGGAAACCTACACACAATAGTTTATTTGGATTGGGGAGTCAAGGACAACCTTCGCATAGTATGCTGGTAGGTTCGACACCATTTTCTTGGAACGAAATGCTTGGTAACAATACCTTCTCGTCAGCCGCTTTCCCGACTAGGGGCAACCCCATTTTTGGACAATCTACTCATGTGCAGGGTACTAGTCCTGCACAGGGGGAAAACCTAGCAAGACCTTGGAATTTAGGGCAAGGATCCATTCCCTCCTCCAGAATGCCAATCTGGGGTAATTCTTTCCACAATCAATGGAACCCCGAACAAACTACTATGCCTATCCCCACGGGACTGGCATGGGGTAATCCTTCCCAAAGTCCTTCGAATACAATGCATGCCCAACAATCTATGTCCTATTTGGGAAATTAGCTGATGATGTATCCACATATGAAAAATCCTTACGTTGGCCAGGGCCATGGTTTTTACCAGAATCTGGGCTAGCAACCAAACTTTTCCTAGCAACCTGGTGCCAGTCAAACTCCAAGTCCCTTTTTCCCCAGTTATCAGCAACAACCCAAACTACCATTCCTGGCGACTTTACACTTGCCAGATTTGACAAGGTTGTTGAATGACCCTATTTTTCATGATCCGCATTGGCCTCCTATGCTGACGAAGTTTCCTTTGGACATTCCAAAGTTTGAAGCCAAGCCTAATGAATATCCAGGAGATTATGTGACTACCTTTCATCTTTGGTGCTCATCTAACTCATTGAAAGATGACTCTGTATAGTTGCGATTGTTTCAATGTACTCTCATTGGAAGTGTCGCGAAATGGTACATTGAGCTCGATCGCTCAAGATACTCTTCTTTTGGAGAACTAGCGATGGTTTTCCTTAACCATTTCCAGTTACCTATGAAATATGATGCTGGCACAGAGCTGCTCGCCAATTTCGAATAGACAACAGTGGACCATATCTCTAATCACATCCGAGAGTGGAGACGCTGGAAGAGTTTAATCAAGGTACCAGTCCCACCAACATTCCTGCTTGAGTGGTTCCTTAAGTCTTTGGTCCCATACTTATCCAAATACATCGCAACATCCAGAGTTTTCTCCGAAGAAGATGCCATCATGAGGGCTCAACATTTTGAGCTCATCTATTCTCAGTCCAGTTTATTATACAACATCTTTCCAGATGTGCCACGTTCAATACTAGATAAAACTAGACAGAGAGCTAGACCACATGCCGATGGTATTGTCAGTTCAGCACAAACCAAGCCCGCTGAGCAATTGACAAAGCAGTTGCAGCAGTTGTCCATACAACACAAAGTAGCCAGCCAAACTACTACTTGGGTTGCTTCCCCTACCAAAACATCGGAGGTACACACAGTGTAGTCGACTAACCCAAAGGCCACCCAGTAGCCTCAAGGGAAGAAAAAACAACGAAATAAGGGTAGGGGGGATAAAAAACCCAACAATAATGATGGCGGGGACAACACTGAAAAACAGAAGGTGAGGTATCCTTGCAACTTGTGTGCGGAATACCACCCGACCCATCTATGTCCTCGACTTGAAGAGGCCCAAAAATTTGTCACGTAGCAACAACAGGCCATGTTGAGGATACCATTTCAACATGGGTAAAATCTAACTCAAGCCTCTGCAAGCACGGAAGGGGGTAGCCAAGAAACCTACCCGCCTCCGAACAACCCCTCATCCACGAACGTTTATATGGTTAGGGGTGATGCTTTCATATCGACTGGAGTGCATGATTATAGTAAACCAAGCGCTTCTGAGAAGGGTAAATAAGATGACCTCCCATCTCTCCCTCTACAGATTGAGAAGATGTTGGGAGAAACAATGACATGCATTCTAAAAGGTGCATTAAAAAAAGCTTCTCATAATCCAAATGCAAGGGCCGCCTAGAACTACTCTGTGGTGGAAGATTTATCACAAACCCCTTGTGCGATGTCGACTTCAGAGGTCCTCCAAAGCTGCCTTGCTCAAAGGAAAGCCTTGTTAACTGCAATGGGATCTACTAAGACTTGTAATCCGGGTACCATCATGTTAGATACAACCAACTTAAAACCTCATCTACCTTACCATGTAGCGTTTCAGATAGTAGTGGCTTACCCCATAAAAACTTTTACATGGAATATCTTTCGCATAGTGGTTGACAAGGGCACCTCGACATGCGTTATGCTATTGGCATGTTGGAAGGCCATTGGCCAGCCCATTTTGTCTCCATCTCCTACTTTCCTCATTGCTTTCGACGATCGTTCCTTCCGACCACATGGCATTGTTCCTTCTTTCCCTGTGCAGTTAGGAGGGAAAACCGTGTGTGTCTAAGTAGAGGTAGTCGATGCTCCCCTCGACTATAACCTCTTGTTAGGACAGAGTTGGACTTATGACATGCAAGATGTGGTTGCTACATTTTTCTGGGTCTTGTTGTTTCCACACAAGGGTCAGATAGTGACCATTGATCCTTTCTCCAGACCTGACCCATCTTTGAGGGCATCCACGGTCCTGATGATTGATAATCCTCAACCAAGTGTCGTTAATGTAGGAGTTGGTTTGTGCCCATCCTTGATGGGTATCTTCAATTACCCACCTCCTCACGACAATATCAAATTTATCTCTAATCACCATAAGGTTGATATTTTTCAAGTTTCGTCATTCCGCATGACTTACTTCGAGGATCCATGGATTTTTCCTTCCCCATCGGCCACGATGGATGAGACAGGGCACCAAGGCATGTCCATGCCCTTGTCTGCCACTGAAGTAGCATACTCTTTAGTCTAGAAGGCTTCAGCTAACACTGATCTGACTCCTACACAAGAGTTAGATCCACTTCTAGAGCCTATTTGGGCTCAGGGTTCTCTCGCTAACATCGATTTGTTAGACTTAGTATTGCCTTCTGATGAAGTAGTAATCGAAGCAATGACTAGTCTGGACAAACCTTGGGAAGATCTTCATCACAGATCATATTTTCTCCCAGAGTTAAGCCGAATCAAAGCAGGAGAATTCACCGTGACCATGACAGGAGATCAGTTGTGTCCTATTAATCTCTTAGCTACAAATGAAATTTATGCTAAGGGAAATATGGCAACTATCGCTGAAACTATACCAATCAACATCTCCTGAAACCCTAGCATCGTGGAGAATGTCTTCGTCGAAGCGGATTGCTCCCTTGAAGAGATTCAAATCTACACGGATCTTTTCAAAGAATTATGCAACGTTTTTGCCTGGTCTTATGAGGAAATGCCAGGTATTGATCCAAAAATAGTTGAACATGAAATCACAATGTATCCTGATGCCAAGCCTGTTCGATAGAAGCTTTGTCCAGTTAATACCAAGAAAGCAGCAACCATCAAGATTGAGCTTGAGAAATTGCCAAAGGCAGGTTTTATCTATCCTATCCATTTGACTCAATGGGTGTCAAATCCTATGCCGGTCAATAAAAAACAAGGCACGATTCGTGTATGTACCGATTTCCATGATTTGAACAAGGCATGTCCCAAAGATAATTTTCCAACACCATTAATTGACTAGACCATTAAGGCTTTATGTGCTTACTAAAGAAAGACATTCCTTTTTACTGGGACGAAGTCGCTCAACGCTCTTTCGATGCATTAAAACACACCCTCACAACTGCACCTCTACTATAACAAAGATTTCTTATTATATCTGGCTGCCACAGAGTCAACCATTGGCATGTTTTTAGTTCAGGAAGATGATTTGTTCTCAGAATACATGATCTATTACCTGAGGCGAGGCCTCGTAGGACTGGAACTCAATTATTCTCATATCGAAAAACTTGCGTTGGCAACAGTTCATGCTGTTCAACGGTTCCGCCATTATGTTCTGTTTCGTAAGACCACCATCATTGTTGTCGTGAATCCATTCCAGTATGTGTTGACACGATGGGTTATAGGCAGAAAAATGAGTAGATGGATAGTCATCCTCCAGGAATTTGACTTAGACTTCGTTTCAACAAAGTCCAAAAAGTCATTGGTCTTTGTAGAGCTTATTTCGGAACTTCCGGTTGAGTCAGGTGGCGTTGTGCCTGAAGAATCGCCTATCTGGGGAGATATGTTTTTTATCACATCTTCAGATCCCTAGTACGGGGATATACTTATCTATCTCTGGACTTTGAAGTGCCCCACTTCTGCTTCTCGTGATGAGCGTTGGCGTATACGCCATCAGGCTAAGAATTATCTCATACTCAATGATGTGTTGTATCGGAGAGCTGTAGACTGCATCTTACGTCGATGTCTCACACATGAGGAGGCAGTCATCGTGCTCAACAATTGCCATACTGGAGCTTGTGGCGGTCATTTGTCTGGGTTGGAAACAGCCCAAAATATTCTACGAGCAGGTTACTTCTGGCCAACACTTATCAAAGATTGTATAGAATTGGTCAAGAAGTGCCATCAGTGCCAAGTCTTCTCTCGGAAGATGAGGCACATCCCGCTCCTATGTTTCATGTCATCACAGTTGGCCCCTTCACCAAGTGGGGGATTGATTACACTACTTGCAACCCCTCGTCAGCAAGGGGCACCGCTATATCATCATAGTTGTAGACTACTTCACTAAGTGGGTCAAAGCTATGCCAACATTTAAAGATGATGGAGAGACTGCAGCTCTCTTTTTATTCAACCAGATCATAGCAAGGTTCGGTGTCCCAAGAGAGATTGTTATTGACCATGGTAGTCACTTTCAGAACCAAATGATGACCAAATTAACATCAAAGCTTGGGTTATGGCAAGAGCATTCATCACCCTACTACCCCCAAGCCAATGGGCAGGTGGAAGCTATAAACAAAACTCGTAAGACTATTCTATAGCGAACTATCAACTCAGCCAAGTCAAATTGGCATTTGATGTTATACTCGACATTATGGGCTTACCGAACATCTGTTAAGACTGCAACCATTTTCTCACCTTTTCAACTCATTTACGGGCTAGAGGTAGTCTTTCCCATCGAATGTCAGATCCCATCTCTAAAATTGGCAGTACAATTATTGCCAGACACTTCTTCACTTGAAGAACGGTTAGTATGCCTTGAGTAGCTCAATGAGTAGCGTCGTGACGCGGCCCTGGCCAACGAGGCTCACAAACATAAGGTCAAGTGTCAGTATGATAGGTCCGTTCGTCCTTGGATTTTCTCTGAAGGTGACCTTGTCCTGGTCTATGACCAAGATAAGGACCCCCTGGGGGCAGGAAAATTCAAAACCATGTGGTTCGGACCCTTCATCATAAAAGAGGTATTAAAAAAGGGCACCTATTGTTTGGTTTATTTCAAAGGGAATGCTTTGGCGAAGCCTAGAAATGGTCTCTACCTCAAGAAGTATTACTCATAGGCAGGTCACTGTGGGTAACTTTTTGTAACATATGTATAGTCTTTGTACTATTACTTTTTAGTTTCTTTTAAGTGCTATGGACGTGTCATTGATGTTATGTTTCATCAATATGGCATATATCAAGTGATTTTGAGGTGTTCGTTGGGTATGCAAACGGTGCTAGTCATCACACTCGGAGGCTTGCCTCTGCAGCTTGGGTAATCTTTACACCTCAGGGCCAGTTGTTATCTTCCAGAGGTATATGCTTAGGTGACACCACAAATAATTTTGCCAAGTATAGTGCAATTATTGAGTTGCTTCGTGACGCCTTGTCATTGGGTATCTCTCATCTCTGGGTCTATCTTAATGCTCAACTGGTTATGTCTCAACTAAACAGAGTATACCAGGTTCATGATCCAGCCTTCCACCGACGATTCCTTAGGGTACGTCTCTTAGAATGAAACTTTGATTATATTATATATTTTCATGTTCCTAGGAGATTATACCAAATTACAGATACTCTAGCTAATCAAATTTTAGATTGGCATCTTACACACATATGAAAGAACATTGACATAAGCATGTAAATACATTTTTGCACACATGATCCATAAGACACAAAAGATCAAAAAACCATATATAACATCATAAAATAACCAGAGTACATAGATGGATGCAAGTGCCTCAAAAATTGGACTAATAACAAGTCACAGGGCGTATGACCTCAAAAAATATATACAAGTAGTGCTCGTGGCACATAAAAAGTCTAAATAGGTTCAGGGCCTATGGGCCCTATTATAATAGTCCACAGCATGGGATAAACGCCTAAAAAATCGAACCCACGTCCGAGGTGCCCCCACTACATGAGGTTGCATGGATGGTGGCAAGTCATCTATCTCTGGAATCAGGACTGTGCGAGTGAGTGTAGTGAAGTTCCACTCAACTCATCTAAGGACCCTCTCAGCCTCCCCGACTGGGAGGTTCCCTGCTACTGCTGGTCCCCTGGCGGTGGCAGCTGTGGCTTCTGGTCAAGGACGACGCATGTTCCGTGCATAATCGATAGGTCACACAGGTCCCACATCTACATGCAACAAACATATACCCGTAAAATACGCTGGCATATATAAAAAAAATATATATATAACAAAAACGACATAAAAATTACATATACAACAAAAAAAAAACTACAAAGGTGGAGACTTACCCATCTCCCCTCGCTCCTCACCAGGAGGCACGTGTATCTCAGGATCTCTAGAAAAGTCTATCTATGCATATGGGTAATCCTCGATCATAGGGATCTGCTGTGACAGCCACGCAAAAAAGTCATCATCGAAGGAATCATTGGTCCTTCCACCACCCTTTTTGGCAGTAATATTTCCCATCTACATATAGCAGGAAAAGAGGCCTGATGTCCTCGTACCACTTCCCGAGGACTAAAGCTCGAAACTCTCTCAAAGAAGAATGAACACAAAATAGTCCCGAACCCGAAGTTCCTCTGTGTCCGCTGTCGGCAATCTGTCAATTGCCTCTTCATACACTCAAGTAGTGTGGTACTCCAGTCAAAAATATGAGCATTCAAGCACTGGATATCACAGTTCATCTGTGCACGAGATGCCTAATGCAAGGCTGCGGAACCGGTAATCCGCCCAATCAGCAATAATATTGCCTGCAGCAATAGGTCAATGATCTTGTTGATGGGCACCTGGGAGCTCAAATGGTTAGTCCTAGCCTCACAATGCAGGGCTTTCAAGTCCGCTATATTAAGCGGCCCCGCTAGAAATGTCCTGAAATTGACTAGTTCCCCTCTCCTTGAGAGACAAGTAAAAAAATAGATATCCTCGGTGGTGGGCACCAGTGATTGCCCCTCTAGCATGAAGGCCTCTATATCAGGGTGCCAATAGTCAACCAAGGCATTCAGTAGCCTAGGTTGTGCTCACATAAATGGAAATAGGAAGAACTTAAGTAAACCACATTGCATCAACGTGGCCACGACATTCGGATCTCCCACAACCAACTCACTGATTGCTTCATGCTCCCTTTCCCTCCAGTGGACATACATCTTGCCAACACAACAAAGTTTAGGAGGTTTAGTAAAGGTTGTTTAGTTCCTTTTTGCTATAAAAGGGGGTCCACGTGGGTTGTAGATGCGACAGCCACGTGTACACATGGGCAGGCTTTACTCTGCCCGAGTGTACACAGGAGCTGTCCAGAGATAGCTCGCATGGACCTAGGGCCAACCTTTTAAAGGTCGATGACCACCCAAAAAATGAAAGCAAATGCAAAATTAAAGAATTGAATAGCTAGATAGGGGAGTTTGTACTTACTTGGTCCAAGCAGAAGTTCGTTTCCTCCATTGTAGCTCTTGAAATCACCTTTTCTATCAAAGGGGGTCTTTTGGCTCCAGAGTCAATTTCCAAATCAACAATGGTGATAATGAGTTGCCAACTTCTATTTATAGACTTTTTGGCCTCTTTTTGTCACATTTTTGGCCTCCCTTATCAGTTTCTTTATACAAAAAACCATTTAGAGTGATTTAGGAGTTATATGGGTGGGATTTAATCAGGTATTGGGACACTTTTTTTGAGTTTTGAGAAAATTTTGACGGTCCATGAAATTTTTTCCAAGAATCAACTTGAGAATATAGGTTAGGTTACTACCCCGACTTTTGTGTCTCGTTGTCTTTTTCCTCTACCATAGGATCGATCCCATCAGGTTGTAACACAGAACCGTCATATCTGCTTTAGAAGTGTTGCAACTTGGTGGTAGAGCTTACCAGAACATGGATGCCCTAGGTAGGTCCTGGTTACATTATGGTATCCATGCCATCTCTAACACAATGTAGGCTCGGGAGTCCTTATATTCTTTTCGGAATATGAGTTTGAGCCTCATTTGCATGATTCTTCTTCGCTCTTGATCTCACCCTCAGGACTCCCAAAAAACAACGGGTCTTGTTTTAAGCCCTTTTCTAACCCTTTGAACATGAAAAGATTGTTGAGCAATCTTGTGGCCTTTCACACTTGTTAAACTGAAATTTGAAGTCACGTCTGTTCGGCGGTAGTTTACCCTTTTTTTGGTCTGTACAGTCAACTGTACGAAAAAAGGTATACTCTATGGAACTTCAGTTCTATAGAAGAGTACTCTAAGGTATAATTTTATCCCTTTTTCGGGCCTGAGGGACTAAACTTACGAAGAAGGAACCCCCATGGAGTCCATAGTTAAGCTCTTTTCAGACTCCCTAAAATTGAAAAGATTGTCGAGTGACCTTATTCTTTCACGCTCGTTAAAATTGGTGCAAAAGAACATTCCTGACGGAGTCCATAGTTAATCTTTTTTCAGACTCCTTAAAAATGAAAAAATAGCCGAGTGATCTTGTCCTTGTCACACTCGTTAAAATGGTTTTGAATCGATGTCTAATCGGTGCTAGTTTATCCCTTTTTCAAACTGACTAGACTATCTTCGAAAAAGGTACCCCAATGGAGTCTCCTTTTATGTTTTTTCAGACTCTCTAAATATGAAAAACCACCAATCTTACCTTCTTTGGCCTCATTAAACTTACATCGAAGGACATTACCATTGTGTGTTTTGTTAACCGTATTTGCATACCTTATACGCCAGCCTTGTAACAGTTTGATTCTGCGTCTTAACACCTTTGGCCTTCGGAGGATTTTTCCTGAGTGGATTTCTACTAGAACATCAGTCTTGTCCTTGTGCCTTGAACTTGTATGTTTGCAACACTCGTTCCTCATTTGCAACGTAATATTCCTTTATTCTTTTTCCACAATTATTGAAAAGAAAAAAACATCAAATATACCCCAAAAAGAGGAAGGGAAAAGTATTTTCTTTATTGGCAGCATAATGAGTTTCCCTTGGATAAAGCACATCTATCCATTTGTTCATCAGACTATGGGATGTAGTACGACCTTAGGAATCTTATCTCGATGTATCGAGTTGTGTCCTCCACCGTTTGGTTATCCTTCCAAACATATGGAGAGTTTGTGTTGCCTCCTGCTTCGTAGACTTATGATTAACATACATGCTGCTTGAGTCTCATCATTTGTCATGCTATTATCCAAGGGAAGTTTGTCACTAAGCCTGAGTCATCCCCTCTACAATATGTCTCTTGTATGCATACCCGGCCATCCTGAACATCCAATCAAGTCCTTGTTCGAAATCACTGAAGCCTTCAGTCTGATCATCAAGATTATCAAGTCCATGACCGACGAGCCATCGAAGACCTCTGGGTAGTGCAGTCGTACACTCATATTACACTCCTACTCGAGTTTTGAAGATTTTGAAGTTGTTTCTTGAGCTTTGAAGATCTCATCTCCAGCCATCAGGCTGAATCAGCTTCGGGAAGATGGATACTCTATATATATATCTTCCATATTTCGAGATGTAGCCCCACTATGTATTGTTTGCGGCTACTCTTTATAGTTATTTGACAAGGATCTACAGTGTATTTGATTGGTAGCCATGGTTCTATTTTATCCCAAGCATGGGTATGCTCGCCTCAGTGAGACATTTTCTCTTTTGCAGACACCACCTCCCGGTTCCTGATCCTTGGGCTCAATCGTTCGGCACATTAGTAAATATTGGTAATGTATTTCGGCCATCAATGCTCTTCTGACCTCACACATTAGGGGGCATTTGTTATAACCCTAAATTGCACCACACATGCTTACCTGGCATCAGTCCAACTCATATCCTTTCTTTGCCAAAAACACTACTGAACAACTCTTTGAAAATCCTCTTGTATAAAGGCCCACACGCCCTAACCCATTACTGCACGCATGTACACGCTGGTTGACCCAAAACAACCCGCGTGTACTGACAAAAGCATGAAAAAAGGAAAGTTTCTGATGGAACAAAAAGCTATGGGTGAGTTAATTGAAACTCCTGGCCATGCATGGCCGAGGGTTCGTCCAAATACCTAGCTCCTTCTAGCCTATAAAAGAAGGGGTAGGGGTCCCATTTGAAAAAGGAAAAAATATAGCAAAGAAACTCTGCCCATTTACGTATTCCCATTGTCCCAATCCTTTAGCCTTTTCGAATGCCAATGGAGATTCAAAGAAAAGTAGTTGAAGGATAGAAGAAGAAGAGCCCAGGATCAGGTTCGAGGAGCGGTGGCTGGTTTCAACTTTTGTAAGTTGACTCATTCTAAGTAATAAAGAAAATGTTTTTCCCATCCCAATTTGATGCAGGAGCATCGCCCACGTCAAGCGAGCCAGCGCAAAGTTTGGAGACAGCTTGACAAGCCTGTGCGATTTCTTTTTGAATTGCACCTTGAAACTGTTGCGCAAAACATTAATGTGTTGATTTGATGAAGCGCACTTGTATATGTAAATGGGCCTTGGGCGGATAGCTCACGTCCTTAGGTAGATGAGGCATTTAATAGATTTAATGTAAAGATAGGTAGGAACTTAATTCTAGATTTGATAGCTTTAGATCTTGAGAGGGAAACGGGATATAGACACCCTCCTTTGTACATTGTAACATCAGCTGATTATTATCAAGCATTTAGAAGAGAAGAGCAAGCAGAGAAGTGTATGAAAAAACCTCCATGTATAGATATTGAATTAATAGAAGAAATCTTTGATTTAATTTCATGGTTGTGTTATTCTCTGTGTATTGTTGATATTATGCTCATGAATGTTTTCTTCTTGTCATACATTTGCTTTTATATGCTGTGCATGCAATTTCATGGTTGAATTGAAGTCTGTGAGAACAAGGAGTTAGTTTCAATTGTTTCTCTATCTTGAACTAGAGAATTCTTGCAAGGAGTGTAGTCAAATCGTCCGCAAGGAGTGCATTGATAGAAGGGTTCAGATAGAGAGAACTTTTGCTCTAAGTTCTCAGAAGTGCAGATTTAACACCGGAGCCATGCAAGGCGTGCGCAGGCTAGACGAAGACTCAGAGTTGCGATTCTGAGCCAAGGGATAGAAAGATTCTACCGCAGGAGTGTGCAGGATTGAAGACTTCAACACTTAGTTGTGTTCGAAGACTTGCCGCAAGGAGTGCGTGCAAGGAGTTTCCGGAAGGGACTCAAAAGATGAGAGAAAAGATCAGGAGAGATAGGCCTTCAAATTTGTTGAAGAGCAGCGGAAGGAAGTTGTGCCTTTAAGGTTACAAAGAACGCTGCAGGGTTGCGCGCAGGGTGACGAGTTCTGTGGGAGGAACGGCTCGTCGTTTCATGGATTTGATAAGGAAGAATTGGACGATCAGCATTCTCCATGGAGAATCTGTGAGCTTTGGTGAATCGTTGGATCTCTCGAAGTTGCAGGGAGGCTATAGTGCAAGGATAGTAAAGGTTCGAAGCTCAGACGAACACGAGTCGTCGATTGGGATCATGAGGAGCACGGAGCTATTCGTGTATCGGCTATCATACCATCGCGGGGAAAGGAGCGGAAGATTGATTGCAAAGGTCGCAAGAGCACGAGGTGAGACATTCCGACAGCCACGTCAGTAGTGTGGGCCACAGGTGATAGTGGAAGACAGGTGGTGTAGTTTGACGTCTCGGGTATTGGTAGTCGACAGGTAGGATAGTTGGACTCGCGAGTAGCGAAGTCGCGCGGAAGCGTGGTCGCGATTTCGGCACCTTGGTGCATCGCGTGTCGGAGGTTAAAACTTTGAGAGTTGGTAGTCGCAAGAGGCGAGTCTGCGATAAGGGAAGAAGTCCCGACAAGCGAGAGAAGGTCAGTGCTGACTGACATCTCGGGTCTCAGAGATTCGAGAACCCAACAATCAAAAGAGAACTCGCGAAGTCGCAAAGTTCCGATCCTCCGAGTACAGGCAGGGGATCAAAGTAGAGAGATCTGTGGGTAGACATCTTCCGATAGGGAGATAGAAGAACACTCACGTTCTTCGGGCTGAGAGAGGAAGAAGGTCCTGGAGGAGGCTAATGTTCTCCGAGGGGTGCGGAACACCGTCAAGTGGTATCAGAGCGGGAGTTCTTTGCTTTCTGTAGTAGAGAAGAGGATACATCATGCCACCCAAAAGAGAAAGACAGTCACTAGACCCAGAAGATAGGAAGGTGTGAAGAAGAGGAAGGCCAGTRGGAAATCCAGAAATGGAGCAGCAGATGAGAGATCTACGAGCAAGACTCGAGGAGATGGAGACAGCACAAAGACGCAGAGTTGGTGCTAGGGATCTTAGTGATTCCGAGGTCGAAGAGGAAGCTGGACATGAAGAAGAGGTCACAGCAAAAGATGCATCAACCGAGCGGTTKATCAAACCCATCGCAAGGATGGGTGCGAAGGTGAAAATGGACATTCCAGTCTATAAAGGGAATCTGGATGCAGAGGAGCTGCTAGACTAGATTAGAGCCCTCGGCACATACTTCGATTATGAAGATGTGGAGGAAGATAAGAAAKTCAAGCATGCAGTTACGTGCTTGAGGGGACATGCAGCATTGTGGTGGGATGAGCTACAAGCTGATAGATGTTGCAAGGGCAAGCAAAAGATCAAAAGTTGGGATCGAATGATAGCAAAGATGAAAGTGAAGTTCATCCCAAGGGACTATCAAATTACACTGTCCAGGCGAATGCAGAACCTGAGACAGAAGATGATGATAGTCAAAGAATATACTGAAGAGTTCTATTGACTGAACATGAGAGCAGGTCATTGGGAGAGGGTTGATGAGAAGGTAGCGAGATATATGAATGGTCTGAGATATGACATTCATGATGAATTAAGCATGCTAACCATCCGAATGGTGGAAGATGCTTACCAGATGGCTTTAAAAGCTGAGGAGAAGCTGAGGAGAAGCTGAGCCGTAAGCAAGGACAATGAGGGCAAGGCAGAAGCCAGCCAAGAGGCAAGGCAGTTGCCCAGGAAAGAACTCAGAATCCCAAAGAGGAAGGGAAGAAACCTCAGGGTAAGGTTGAGAGAGGTGGAACCTCACAGCAGAGACAACCATATGCTGAACAAAGAAGACAGCAAGATGATCAGCGAGGGGACTATGCTGATGCAAACACTCTTCCTCGTACTAGAGGTCGAGGTAGAGGAAGAGGTGGAGTGATCACATGCTTCACATGTGGAAAGAATGGGCACAAGTCATACGAGTGTCCATAGAAAAGGAAATATGCAGGAGAAGCTCACATCACTAAAGCACAGAGGCGTGATGCTGAGTCAGAAGATGCAGAAAGCAGAAGATCACTTGGGATGCATAAAGTCCTTTTGACACCTGAGAAAGAGGTGGAAAACTCAGTGCAAAGGACCGGACTGTTCAGAACAGCTTGTAAGGCTAAAGACAGGAAATGAAAGGTTATCATGGATAGTGGAAGCATCAATAATCTCGTTTCAACCGAGATGGTGGAAAAACTAGAGCTGGAGACAACTGATCACCCGAGTCCATACAAAGTTTCATGGCTACAGAAGGGACATCGAGTGAGTGTCACAAAACAATGTTTGGTTGAATTCAAAATAGGTGGGTATAATGATAAGATTTTGTGCGATGTTATTCCCATGGACGTATGTCATTTATTGTTGGGTAGACCATGGCAATATGACAGAAATGTGATTCATGACGGGAGAATGAACACATATACACTGGAGAAAAATGGGAGAACCGATAAGTTGCTTCTGATAAAGGATAAGGAGGTGAAGCCAGAAGTAAATAGCACAATACTTCTCATGAGTGGGAAGGAACTTCTTACAGAGATGGAGAAGAAGGAAGATACACAATTCTTTGTGGTCAGAAAACCGAGGATTGTTCTAACTAGCACAAGAGTGGATGATTTGCCAGATGAAGTTCACGAACTGCTGGAAGAGTTCGCTGACATCATCATGGACGAATTACCTCATTCGTTGCCACCGATGAGAATTGTGAGTCATCATATCAACCTCATACCTGGAGCAAGTTTTCCGAATAAAGCCGCGTACAGATTGACGTCGCAAGAGAATGAAGAGGTCAAGAAACAGATCCAAGATTTGATGGACAAAGGATTGGTCAGGGAGATCTTGAGTCCATGTGTTGTACCAATAGTGCTCAGTCTGAAGAAAGACAAAGGATGGAGGATGTGTACCGACTCAAGAGCGATCAACAAAATAACCATCAGGTACAGATTTCCACTACCGAGGATGGATGATCTGATGGATTGCATGAGTAGGGAAAATTATTTTTCAAAGATAGATTTGAAAAGCGGATACCACCAAATTCGCATGAGGGAAGGCTATGAGTGGAAAACAACGTTCAAGACAAATGAGGGTTTGTACAAATGGCTAGTCATGCCATTTGGCTTGACGAATGCACCAAGTACTTTTATGAGGCTGATGAATGAAGTCCTGAAGGAGTTCATCGGAAAGTTCATCATTGTTTATTTGGACGATATACTGATTTACAACAAATCAGAGGCTGAACATTTGAAGCATTTGGCCATTGTGATGAGAAAGCTACAGTAGGAGAAGTTGTTGATCAACATGAAGAAATGTTCATTCCTACAGACAGAGCTCATTTACTTGGGTTTTGTTATTTCGGCTAATGAGCTGAGGATGGATCCAGAGAAGGTGGATGTGATCAAGAATTGGCCATCACCGAGAAATATTTTTGAGGTGAGGAGTTTCCATGGTTTGGCTAGTTTCTACAGAAAGTTCATCAGGAATTTCAGTGGGATTAGCACAGCAATGATGGACATAGTGAAAAAGTGACATAAGACTTTTCATTGGACAGCTGAGGTAGAGAAGAGCTTCAATCTGTTGAAGTGAAAGATCATAGAGCAACTAGTGTTGGTGTTGCCTGATTTTCAGAAGACATTTCAGGTGAAATGTGATGCTAGTGGGTATGCCATAGGAGCGGTCTTAAGTCAGGACGACAGACCAGTTGCATATTTGAGCGAGAAGCTGGATGAAGCAAAATTGAAATGTTCCACGTATGATAAAGAATTTTATGCTATCATACAGGCATTGAAGAAGTGGAGACATTACTTGATCCCGAAAGAATTTGTACTGTACAGTGATAATCATGCATTGCAGTTTGTGACTCAACAGGAGAAGTTGAATCAGAAACATGCAAAATGGGTAGAGTACATGTAGAATTTTACATTTGTAATTAAACACATTTCAGGTACTGCTAACAAAGTGGCTGATGCTTTGAGAAGGAAATGTTTGTTGCTGCAAGAATTTCAAGTCAAAACCTTTGGTTTTGAAAATCTCAGGGACATGTATGCAGGAGATGCAGATTTTGCAGAAGCGTTTGAAGTAGCTGAGAATCCAGTTCTTATAGATCGAAGCCCTTGGATAGATTATATGATTCAGGAAGGATTGTTGTTCAGAGGCAATCAGCTGTGTATTCTGAATTTCTCCATGAGGGAGAACCTGTTGAAGGAGAAGCACAGCAGTGGTTTAGCAGGGCATTTTGGCCACGAAAAAACAATCACGAAGCTGAGCGAATCATATTTTTGGCCAGGGATGCATGTAGATGTCAAGAGGTTTGTTGACAGATGTCGGATTTGTCAGCGTTCGAAAGGGAGAAAGCAGAATGCAGGTTTTTATCAGCCATTGCCCATACCAGAGAGACCATAGGAGGCGATAAGCATGGATTTTGTATTGGGATTGTCGAGGACGCAAAGAGGTGTTGATTCCATATTTGTAGTCGTGGACAAGTTTTCAAAGATGGCACATTTCATTCCATGCCAGAAGACCAGCGATGTGACCCACATCGCAAATTTGTTTTTCAAAGAGATCGTTAGACTTCATGGACTACCGAAAAGTATTGTTTCGGACAGGGATACTAAGTTCATAGGGAATTTTTGGAGGACGCTATGGAAAAAGCTAGGAACTAATCTGTCATTTAGTTCTGCTTATCATCCTCAGATGGATGGACAGACGGAAGTGGTCAACCGAAGTCTGGGATATTTGTTGAGGAGCTTGGTGATGGAGCACCACAGTAGTTGGGATAAAGTGTTGCCATAGGCCGAGTTTGCGTATAACGATTCGGTGAATCGGAGTACAGGAAAGAGTCCATTTCAGGTTGTATATGGGATGCAGCCGAGAGGAGTTTCTGAATTGCGAGATTCAGAACAGACTACGACTAGCAGCGCTAGTGCAGAAGAATTCGTTGAGGCGATGCAAGAACTTCACAGTTAGGTAAAGCAGCGACTGATGAATTCAAACCAGGAATACAAGTGCAGAGCAGATCAGCATCGGAGACAACTTCAATTTGAAGTTGGCGATCTGGTTCTGGCACATCTGAGGAAAGAAAGGTTCCCAAGGGGAACATACAATAAACTCAATATGAAGAAAATCAGACCATGTCGAGTCCTGAGGAAATTCGGAGAGAATGCTTATGAGATTGAGTTGCCAGATGGGATCAGGATATCTCCGATATTTAATGTTGCAGACTTATACCCATACAGAGCTAGAGAGGCAGAGACTGGAACTGATGAGCCAGTGATCCATTGGATGAAACAATTACCAGTAGCAGAGAAGCCGCAGATGGAATGCATATTGGACAAGCGAGTGGGTAAGAAGACCAGAAGAAAAGAATACTTCGAGTATCTGGTCAAATGGAAGAATCACCCAGTGGAGGATGCTAGCTGGGAAAGCAAAACAATGATACAGAAGCATGGACACACCGTGCAGGAGCTCATGGATAGGAGCCCATGAAAATTTTCAAGCGAGGGAGTATGATGCAGGAGCATCGCCCACGTCAACCGAGCCAGCGCGAAGTTGGGAGACAGCTGGACAAGCCAATGCGATTTCTTTTGGAATTGCACCTTGAAACTGTTGCCCAAAATATTAATGTGTTGATTTGATGAAGCGCACTTGTATATGTAAATGGGCCTTGGGCGGATAGCTCACGTCCTTATGTAGATGAGGCATTTAATAGATTTAATTTAAAGATAGGTAGGAACTTAATTCTAGATTTGATAGCTTTAGAGCTCGAGAGGGAAATGGGATATAGACACCCTCCTTTGTACATTGTAACATCAGCTGATTATTATCAAGCATTCAGAAGTGAAGAGCAAGCAGAGAAGTGTATGAAAAAACCTCCATGTACAGATATTGAATTAATAGAAGAAAGCTTTGATTCAATTTCATGGTTGTGTTATTCTCTGTGTATTATTGATATTATGCTCATGAATGTTTGCTTTTTGTCATACATTTGCTTTTATATGTTGTGTATGCAATTTCATGGTTGAATTGAAGTCTGTGAGAACAAGGAGTTAGTTTCAATTGTTTCTCTATATTGAACCAGAGAATTCCTGCAAGGAGTGCAGTCGAATCGTCCGCAAGGAGTGCGTTGACAGAAGGGTTCAGATAGAGAGAACTTTTGTTCTAAGTTCTCAGAAGTGTAGATTTAGCACCAGATCCATGCAAGGTGTGCGCAGTCTAGATGAAGACTCAGAGTTGCAATTCTGAGCCAAGGGATAGAAAGATTCTGTTGCACGAGTGCGCAGGATTGAATACTTCAACACTTAGTTGTTTTCGAAGACTTGCCGCAAGGAGTGTGTGCAAGGAGTTTCTAGAAGGGACTCGAAAGCTGAGAGAAAATATTAGGAGAGATAGGCCTTCAAATTTGTTGAAGGGAAGTGGAAGGGAGTTGTGCCTTTAAGGTTACAAAGAACATCGCAGGGTTGCACGCAGGGTGACAAGTTCTGTGGGAGGAACGACTCATCGTTTCGTGGATTTGATAAGGAAGAATTGGATGATCAGCGTTCTCCATGGAGAATCTGCGAGCTTCGGTGAATCATTGGATCTCTTGGAGTTGCAGGGAGGCTACAGTGCAAGGATAGTAAAGGTTCGAAGCTTAGACGAACATGAGCCGTCGATCGGGATCACGAGGAGCACGGAGCTATTCGTGGATTAGTTATCGGACCATCGCGGGGAAAGGAGCAGAATATTGATCGCAAAGGTCGCGAGAGCACGAGGTGAGACATTTCGATAGCCATGTCAGCAGTGTGGGCCACAGGTGATAGTGGAAGACAGGTGGCATAGTTCAGCGTCTCAGGTATCGGGAGTCGACAGGTAGGATAGTTGGACTCACGAGTATCAAAGTCGCGAGGAAGCGCGGTCACGATTTCGGCACCTCGGCGCATCGCGTGTCGGAGGTTAAAACTTTGAGATTTGGTAGTCATGAGAGGTGAGTCTGCGATAAGGGAAGAAGTCCCGACAAGCGAGAGAAGGTCAGCACTGACTGACATCTCGGGTCTCGGAGATTCGAGAACCCAACAATCAAAAGAGAACTCGCGAAGTCACGAAGTTCCGATCCTCCGAGTACAGGCAGGGGATCAAAGTGGAGAGATCTGTGGGTAGACATATTCCGATAGGGAGATAGAAGAACACTCACGTTCTTCAGGCCAAGAGAGGAAGAAGGTCCTGGAGGAGGTGAACGTGCTCCGAGGGGTGCAGAACACCATCACAATTCATGAACTGTTTATAGTTTTGATTAGTTTATGTTTGGATTTCTAACCTGCTAGTATATAAGTAGTATGCATGCATAGTTGTTTCTCGTCTTGAATGCAGGTCAGCTTTGGAAAGAGTATTGCGAACAAGTAATCAAGCACAACGGAGGATCAACACCAAACGACAGTAACGAGGTAGGTTGATCTTTCCATTCATTTACTAAGAAAAGGGGATTTAAATCTATGGATGAAGGTATAAAGTAATTTCTACTCGGTCATATCTGCATGCAAAGTTTGAACTCTATTTGCTAGTCCGTAGGGTGTTTTTTCCCAAAAACACCGAAGTCCTAAAGGCTGGAGTGAATCATGTTCATTAAAAAATTAGGGACATGTGTTAGCATATCTTGTACTCCAACGGATTAGTATTTCAGTGGAAGTAGGAGTGCAGGACTCCCGAAGTCCTAAAGACCCGTAGTTCATCTGGGTCATCCATAAAAAAGGAAAAGCATTGTCGAGCCAGGCAGTCTGGAGGATAGTCACTCTCAAAGAATAGTGAGCAGAGGAGCTCTATCTCTCTAGAGTCATGAAGTCTGGAGTAGATTTGGACCATTGATTTAAGGAGGGTATGTGGAAGAAGATCTGGAAGTCTGGAAGTCCGATGCTTCAGAAAAAATGTAGTGTAGTGCTATGGAGAGTCACGGAGGCCCGAAGCCCCAGATTTAATCACAATCGTCCATTGGAGAGGTTGCATGGCGCAGTATCTCACAGTATGGATCTCGACACTTTGGAGAAATAAAAGAGTTTTTGCAGATAGGGAGGAAATTATGGAAGTCCTAGAGGACATCCTAATCGTCAATCTAGGAGAGGACACATGGAGGCAGAAGATATTATTCGGTGTTTCAACATTGGGAGATCTAAAGGGTCACGTTGTTCGATGACCAAATAAAATCACTGAAACATGAAGATATTGATATAGATCGTCCATTTGATCGAAGCCTACAGACCGTCGATGTGAAACTTAGTGTAAATCACTTTTCGACGATCCAAGAGTATTGTAGAAAAGGGTGTTGTATGAAAATCACCGAAGCCAGAAAAGATATAATATGGGTTGATGATCTCAGCACTCATTGAAGACCATCGATCTCACTGCTTATTATTCAAGAGTTTTTGAAATTTGTGTTAAGATATAGAGGGATAAGAAGGTCCCAAAGTCCCAAAATTTTTGGAGGAAGAATTTTTGGCCCACGGTTTTGGCCCTTAGTCTCTGGGGAGGCTTTGTAAGCACTTGGGGACTCCTGAAAAGGAAAAATTACATTCGGGAAGAGGTTTCCAAGACCTTTTCATTAATTATTTTTTCTCAGAGAGAGCCTGTAAGCTTATTTAAGCTCCCGACTAGAATGATCCTAGACCTGGAGACCATGCAGACCCTCTGAGAGGGTGGGGTCTGCATCATTTGTGTAAGTTATCTATCTTGGAATTGTGATCCATGCTCACATTTTTGTACATGGTGTGTAATTTTGTTCTGTTATGATCATTTAAGCATTTGGTTCATTACATTTGGTATCAAAGCACCGATCTTAGAGTTTTGTTGCCTCAATCAGGTCATCTTGGAATTTTCTCTATAACTTTGTTTTTAGGAAACTTTTGAAAGTGAAACTTGGAGGTTATTTAGAATAATTATCAAATTACCCATGGTAATAATTTCCACATATGATTCTTTTTTATTTCAGCGATACACTCTGTGGAATATAGGACTTTTTATTATCCATGTAACTAGTCTCAAACAAGACTTCTGGGAAAAATAGTCTTAAATGTTTCATAGAAGATATAAATTTCATGAGACCAATTGAATTGGAAAGAGTATAGTCTATGTTATTTGGGGTGTGCATTTCAGAATCAGATATCAAATATTTGGTGTGTTGCATGATGTACAATTTCATTCTCCCAAAAAGGCCAAAAATCAGCAAGGTTTGGGAAAGTTACCGTAACCTTCATTTGACATAACCAATTTTCACCAGACTTGTGGAATTCTAGAGATGAAATTTAATACTACTACAGGTCCAAATTTCAAACTTAGAGGGGCCAAAATTTCAGAAATACATCAAAAGTAAGATTGGCTAGTAGGGCAGACTCCAATTCAATGTTTCAAAGGTATGTTTACTTAAAACTATCATAAATTTTGAGTGGGATGTTTGATTGAGATGATTCAGAATAAATTGGAAAGAAAAAACTCAAAATATTATACTGGAGAAAGGATTATAACCATTTGATATCATTATTCTTAATATACTCAGGTTGTGAGTTAAGGGTTGGGGTTAGACCTCAATAATGAATCAATGGAAATACCTAAAATTAGAGGATATGAAGATAAAGATGAAATCAATCTTGTGGAATGGTTGAGGATGGTAAAATAAAATTGTAGTAAACCGTTTCAAGAAATCCTTAAGTTTGATAGTGAATCTTATAAGTGGTGGAGAAGTCTTGATCAATATATTAGACTCTACTCCACATGGGAAGAATTTGAAAAAATATTCTTAGATAAATGGATTACAAATACAAAAATGGAGGAATTGTGTTGAATTCAAGATGAATTAAAATAATAAAAGGAATATATTAAGAAGAAGGGTGATGATTTATCTATGGTATGATCCCTTAATCAATCACTCATTAAGGAGGTTAAGAACCTAAAGAAAGAAAAGAGTAGAAAATAAAGGGGGGGAAGGATGATTCAAGGCAAGAATTGAAAAGGAAATATGAAGAGATATGTATATTACGAAATCATATTAAAAAACTATTGGATGAGGTTAAGAGATTGAAATAAGAAAAGAAGAATTATCAAAATCAAGAAGAAACAAGGATCTTGGATGGAGAATATACCAAAAGTGTTGAAGAGGAAATTTGAAATACGGTTGAGGAATCTCTAAATATTGATGAGGTAAAATCTGAAATGCAATCCAGAATTGAAGAAGGACGTCATAATTTGATAAATGGGATGACATTGCAACTTCAAAAGGATAAAGAAGACAACATTCAAGAAGGTCATCAGAAAATGCTTGAAGATGTTGAACTCCATCTAGAGGATGTATATGCCAAATATGATGGTATTGTCTCCAAGCCTAGAAAAATCAAGGAATATAGAGGATTCCATAGTATTTGAAAAGAATATAGATGAAATGAACACACAGAGTGAAGAAAAACCATCAAACATGGAACCATATCGACACCCTCATTACTAGGAAACATCTCAAGGAAGACAAGAAGGTTGATATCAGCATTATAAATGAAGATGATGGAATACTTGTCAATATTCATGGAAAAAAGCATCACAAAACCACTCTTCGACAACATATTATCATAGACCAATATATACTACAAATTGGAGAAGCTTCAACAACGATACATGGAATCAAGGGAACTAAAATTATGCAACAACCACACACTAAGGGTTAGGACCAAAAATAATTTATTTTGGATGGATAGATCATCATCAATGGAATGAATAAAGTAGGAACATAAGAAAATCATATTACTTGGTTTCATCACATGTGAATCGTTTAATTGCAAATATTTGAGGACAAACCGTTTTGAAGGAGGGTATTATGTTATGACCCAAGGGGATCATATATAGGGCTAAATGTACATGATATGATTCCAAGGGGGGGAATATGTGGGTCTAAATGTACATGTAATGTGTAAATATATATGTACTAGGGTTGACCTAGTAGTAAAGGGGCCTCGTGTGCAAGTGTGAATAGCTATATATAGAGATCATGTATTCATTATTGGAGACATATGAATTGCGATGTATGAATGTATTTGGTTCTGTGTAGGAGGTTGTCTTATTGTTTAAGGAGTTATTGTGTAACTTATCTACCTTGGAGTTGTTCTCCACACTCACATTGTTGTACATGGTGTGTACTTCTATTCTGTTATGATAATTTAAAAATTTGGTTCATTATACATGTTGGAAGATGGCTCTCCATATCCAAATTAAAATGTTTTCTAGATAAAATATTAGTTTCATTAAATTTGGACTAATAAGTATGAATCCAGACTAAGAAACTGAATTACAATTTCAAAAATGTGAGTATTGGTGTATGTAAAGTGGAAAATTCGATTCTAAAAGTGTGAATATTGGTTTTCATAAGTGTAATTTTGTAATCTGAAAGTGTGAATTTCAAATATTTTTTATTCTAAAAGTTTGAGTTTTGTTTCATAACATGTCAATTTGGATTCCAAAAGTGTCAATATCAATATCCTACTACATGTATTTAGATTTTGATAAATATACATGTATATCTATGATTAGTGTACAACATTTTATTTTTTTATGCACATTCATAATATCATTATGTCATGCATTGCTAAATATATAAAAATTGAAGATATGCAACAAAATAAAAATAAGTGATAGCAATTATTACATTACAAAGTTGCAATTATTCATAGATATTTATGGCAATGTACAATAAGGTTCCATATAAACGAAATGATGACTATGATTTAGTCCTTTTTACTAACTTCCTCACCTTAAATGCAAACACTATAATTTTTTTACTATGACAAACACTATAACTTGTTTATTAGGAGGTCTTATCCCGTTACAAAATGGACCAAAAGGTCTAACTAATTCTAACTAATTTTCATCTTCCACATGCGCTGACTCCTGAAAATGTGCCAATTGTCTTCCTTTCCTTTATTCATGATTCCCATGACCAACTTGTAATTTGGTTTGATCTTACATGATTCCCAAAAATTATCCCAAAATAGCTTGCTCCAATAGGCCCCTAACACTCACCTATGGCTCATCTCGAGCCACTTCAAGCTTTCTTCTAGGTCTCTATAAACTTGTGAAATGTTTTCCTTGCAGTTGTGATCTTTTCCCTGAATTGTACTTCCCACGTTGATATCTATTCTACAGTAATGATAAATTAATACATTCTTCCTTGGTAGTAATTGAGTTGAATAAGCATGGAACTCCTTTTTAACTTTCTCCTTCAATCTAGGTAGATGGTTTTCTTATTTTTCCAGTATCTGAGATGTTGCAAAACCCAGTTTCGTACTATGCAGAAAACTCCCTTCCTTTGTTATTTATGTTCCTTTTATTGTTCTTCATCCTTCTCTAGTTCTTAGGTCTCCTTTTGCATTGTTGAAAACCACACAAACATCCTATTCTGGGAAATTTCACTAACCGCGGAGCTATGCTTCTACTCTTGGGACTTCTTCCTGCAACATTGTTGCTCCCTTATTACCACGCTACTTATTTGTGGTTGTTGTGGAAGCTCCTATTTTTTTGGACTCTGTAACCCTTTGAACCACATCCGATGTTCTTGGTAACACACTCAAATTTATCTTATGTTCTCTCGAATAGGATTTCCTTATCACCCATTTTTATGTTATTATAGTCTGTTGCAGGATGTTATCTTCCTTTCCATGCACATCATTTGGATTCCTATCTTATTATACTCTCATGTAATTCTTTCCATATTCTGCAATAATTTTGTATCACCCGGTGGATCATATGTTCAATTTTCTAGCCTATCCACATCTTCGTTGCCACTCTTCATTTATGACTACATGTCTTTGTTGCTTCGCCATTATGATCACTCTTTAATGCTTGTCCCATCATGTATGTTTTTTAATGTGCTTTCCACTCTCTGCATATATCTTTGCCACACTTCAATCCTCCTTCATGCGCAACATTCCTTCCTCTTTCTACATCTCTATGACATTTTTCTGGATTTATCTCCTTACTCATTTATCCTTATGCATCACTACAACCTTCAAATTATTTTATTTATTTTATTATTTTATTATTATTTTTCTTCTATAATACATTATAATACAAGTATTATGGTACACATACTATGCACTCTAATTATGGTACACATATTATGGAAGTACGGCCGCCACTGTATAGTTTCAACCGACTATGATTGACTAGTCCTTCCAAAACTTCTCCATTCAGTTTCTCCAACTGAACAACACCTGCATCTATTACAAACCTGATCACATATGGACCTAGCCAATGCATGTGAAACTTACCAGGGTGTTGCAAAAAATTGTTTTCATAAATTAAAACTAAGTCTCATGTCTGGAACTTATTATGTTTAATGTTCTTGTCATTCCATGCTTTCTCGCGTGTTTTATGAACTTCTTGGTGGAAACCTATGACAAATTGGTCCTCTTCTAGTTCTACTATCTCTTACAGTCTCTTATCCACTAAGCTAGAATTTGTAAGCTCTATTACTGCAGCAATGCGCAGACATGGTACTATGAATTCATTAGGCATAACAACTTCTTGACCATATACTATTTTGAATGGGGTATGTCCTGTCTAATTCTTACTTGTAGTTCTATATGCCCATAACAATTTTAGAATCCTCAAGTCCTAGTCATCTTAGCTTATATTTCACACCTTCATCGGTGCATGTTCTAGTATCTTATTGAATGGTTCCACTATTGCATTTTCCTGAGGATGATATGATGTTTTATTCTTATGATGAATCTAAAACTCATATGTCAACCCCATAATCATCTTATTCATAAAATGAGTTCCCTGATCACTCATAATAATTCTCTGGAATCCAAATCTTGTCACCACATTTTCAAACAAACACTTCGCATCTTTCTCTTCACTGCAATCTCTGACTGGCTCTGCTTCAGCCCATCTAGTCAACTAATCTTTCGTAGTAATGATGTATCTTTATTTTGACCTCTCTGGTGGTGGATTAATTGGTCCAAAAAAATCAACGACCCACTTATCAAAATCATGTGATGCCACTTTTGGTACTAACAACATCTCATCTCTCCTATAAGGCTTCCCAATTCTCTGGCAAACATCACAATTATTACAAAATTCCTTAGCATCCTTATGAAGGGTAGGCCACCACAATCCTGTGTGAAAAATATTCTGAGTTTTTCATTTTCCTGTGTAATTACCCCCTGCGAACCCTTCACGTGCCTCTAAAAATATCATATGTATTTCATGTACACATGGTCGTAGAATAACATGTGCACCTAAATTTCTTGTTATAAGTTGATAGTATGTTTCCTTCTATAAGTTGATAATATGTTTCCTTCACTACTAATTGCTTCTTCTACGCAACTGTAAACTCAGGTGGGATTAATATTGTAATCAAGAATTGAACTATGTCTGTAAAATAATCTTCAACCATTTTTACTGTAACTAAGTGAATGGTATGTGTGCATCTTAAAGTGTGAACCCAACAAGTAATTTCTAAAGTTATTTAATGCATACACCATTTCTAATCCTTCTCGTTCCATCGTATTATATTTTTGTTCTATAGTTGAAAACGTCCTTCTTTCAAATGCAATGGGATGATCTATATCACCTTCTCTAGGTTGAGCTAAAACTATGCCTAAAGATATAGATTATGCATCCATGTTAACATCAAACTTCTTCTTCAAATCTGGAAATATCAAAATCGGCGTGGTGACCAATTTTTTCTTCAAAGTATCTAAACCTTCCTAACATTCCTCATTCCATTGAAACTTATTCTCCTTATTTAGCAATTTTTCCATCAGGGTTGTGATCTGTGCATATCCTCTAATGAACTTCATGTAGTACCTTGTATTCCCCAGTGTTTCTCATAGCTGTTGCACTGAAGTAGGTAGTGGTAAGTTAACAATCACAACAATCTTCACGGGATCCACCAACTATCCTTTCTTACACAGTACAAGGCCCAGTAAGATACCAAACGGTGTACAAAAAATGAACTTCTTTAAATTCAAAGATATCTAAAACTACCTATACCTATCCAATATCAAGCAAGAAATCTCAATATGATTTTTCAACAAGATAAACAAACTACTACATATGGGCAAAAAACAAACGTCGTACTCTGACAGTACCGACAAAATCGGTCGTACTACTGATTTTATTGTCATTTTTTGTATTTTTTTAAAAAAGTGCTCGACGTTCCTTGGATATCCTAAGAAAGGGACATAAAATTTAAATAAAAAAAATCCATGTCCCTTTCGTCAGATATCTGACATCCTGAGGCACCGTCGCATATCCAATGATTGACCAGGTGAAATATCCCATTACCAAGGTTTGACAAAGTCAATATTTTTTAACATTAAGCAACATCTCTCTGGTCATTAGTTGTCAAAAGTTCGACGAAAAAAGGATATATAATTAAAAAAAATTGAAATTTTAGAGACGTTAGATGTTGTTCTTATACTAGCAACAGTTTGCAAAGGTTATATTTAGGGGATATTTTTTGGTCATAATAGAAAAAAAAAATATTTTGTTAATTGCATTACAAATAGTTAAACTATTAGGTTGATTTTTGAAGATAAACATAACTAAATGTTTGGTAAGGAAAAATTTCACATAACATTCCTCCATAAGGAAAAGGATACGTGAGAACTGCATTGGAGGCTTTGGGTGATTGAAAATGTCATTTCCCTTGTAAAAAGTGCAAGGGCTATAATAGAAGGATATTTTTAATAAAAACAACTAAAAAACATTGTACAGAGTATGGACACCTTGAAGGCGGGCATGGATATCTCCCCTTGGTAAGTTATTCATTATATGTTGTTATATTGCATATTATTTTTGTAAACGTTTATATGTTAAATGTAGAAGAAAAATAATGAATTATTTTTTATTTACGGATATATTCTATGTATACAACATATTGACAGTAAGTTAAGAATAGAAGAAGTAGACATAAAGTCTATATTTTAATTAGGTTTTAGGGTAGGGTTTAATGGTTAAGGGGTTTAAGGTTTAGGTGTACAGGTTGTAAGGGGTTAGGGGTTAATATTTTAGTAGTTTAAGAGTTAATAAGGTCATTAAGGCTCAGTGGTTAATGGGTTACAGTTTAAGTTAGGTTTAGGGGGTTTAGGTCCTATGTGATTTAGAGGTTAATGGTGTTTTAGGGAGTAATGGTTAGGGTTTTAGGGTTATGGATTAATGAGTTAGGTCAAGTTAGGGGTTAATATTTTAGGGGCTTAGGGGGCTAGGGGTTATTGATTAAGGGTTTATGGGTTAAAGGTTAATAGCTTAGAGGTTAGGGGGAATAGGGTTAAGGTGTTAAGGATTAGGGGGATAGGGTCTGAGGGGTTAGGGGATAGGGATTAAAGGGTTAGGGGTTAATGGTTTAGAGGTTTGGGTTGGGTTAAGGGTTAGGGATCAAAGGTGTGTATAATATTATCTCAACCCTTTATAAACCATGGTCTCCAATTTGTGGGAAAGTTTCCATCGACTTAAAAGTTATGGTCATCAAGTGAAATCAAGGAAGCATGTGACATAATAATGAAGATAAAATAAGAATAGGTTGTTTTGTTTTGGTTGTGACTATATATCTCACAAAGTGTCTCTCTTTCTACATGTAAAAAAAAAATAACATTTTTCTTATATTTGTTCAACATATTCATAATCATCTTGATAAATTTCACAAGTTTCATCATTGATTTGTTGTCTTTGTTTCTCCCTCTCACCTAAGATTATTTATCCATATATAATACCAACTCCTAAGTACCCCTAATTGTTGGATGGTCAATAACTTGTTAACCCCTAATCCATTATCCCTTGACCCCTAAATAATTAAGTACCCCAATCCTTGACCCCTAATTACCCCTTAAACCCTAACCCTTTAACCCCTAATACCTAACCCTTGCATCACTAATGTGTTAACCCATACTCCCTCAACTCTCAACCCCTTATAAATTAAACTGGGGTATCCAAGTTGGGCCTAAGGAAGTTACCATTCATTTACACTTGTGGTCTCCAAGTGAAATCAAGAAATAATATGGCATAATGATGAAGAAGAAATAAGAATATGTTTTTTTATTGGTTGTAAATACATATCTCACAAAGTGTATCTCTTTCTACATGTTAAGAAAAGTGTCTATCTTTGACTTTGTTCTCTTTGTTTACCTATATTATATCTGTCAATGTTTGTATTGTTTTAATATTTGTTATATACACTAATATTACTTGATTATTTGTAATTATAAAGGAATGGCACCGTAGTGCATTGCCCGTGGAGGAAGATGTGGTTTTCCAAGAGCCTGATCAAGGACATGGAGAAAATATTTAAGATCAAGTTAATGATCCTATGGAAGAAGATGGTGATGTTAATAACACAGTTGAAGAACATGGGACAAATATATTGATACAAGAGACATTTAATAATGTTGGAATGGATGATGATGATGATGATGATGAACTTGATGGTGTTTTTGATATACATGTACTTGAGAAGGAAACACAACCTCTTTATGAAGGCTCCAAAACAAGTCTTATATTTTCTATATTGTCATTGGTGAACTTAAATGTTATGAATGGTTTGTCAAACACTTGTTTCACACAGATCCTAAGGTATGTAATATATTTTGTCACATTTAGTACATGATGATAAAGGTTTTATTTTTTCCTCTATTTTTATTGTTAGTTGTTCATCTGTAAAATTTGGATGAAATATCTATGATTAATATTATTTACATTAACAAGTATTAATTTTTATGTTGTAGATTGTTAGGAGAATTTATTTTACCACCATAAAATGTTTTATGCCACACATACCAAGATTTACATGCCATTATGAAAGATATTGGAATGGAGTATCAAACTATTGATGCATGTCTTGATGATCATAATTTTTATTATGGAGAACATGCGTCGAAATAAGAATGCTTGACATATCAAATTATTAGATATTGAACCGATCAGGTAACAAAAAAGGTTCCTCACAAGGTTCTTTGTTATATTCCCATAATTACACGTTTGTGTCGAATGTTCAGGTGCAAAAGCATAGCAAAGTTTATGTATTACCATGCAAAGAATAGAACTAAAGATGGTGTTCTACGAATGCCTACAGATGGATATGCATTTAAGAAGATAGAGGAAATATGGCCACATTTTAACGTTGAACCTCGTAATCTTAGGCTTTAATTAGCAACTAATAGTGTCAATCCATTTGGAGAGCTCAGATCTACTTACTCGGTGTGGCATGTTTTTGTTATCAAGAATAACATTCCTCCATGGATGTTAATAAAGAGGGAGAACATAATGTTGGTAATTATTGTTTCAGGTATTTGTTTAAAATAATTTATTTTAACACGGTAACATATCATTTGTCTTGTTTGTTTCATAATTATGTCTTATATTTTTTTGTTTACTCATATATGTTCAATTATGTATTATAATTATGTTTGATATTTTTTATTTACTCATATATGTAGTAATTATCTACTATATGTTCAATCCATTACATAAGTATCCAGTAAAAAATATGAATGTATATATCGAGCCTCTTATCGACAAGTTACTAGAGTTATGGAAGGGCATGACTATATATGATATATCTAGACCAGTAGGTGCACAAAGGGAATTTCAATTCCATGCCATGATTGTATGGAAAATTCACGATGCCCCAGGGCTAACACATTTATTTGGTATTTTATAACATTACACTACACTTTAATATTGTTTAATTTTATGAAGTTCATATCATGCATGTTTTGTAATACATATTCCCTTCATTAATCATACTTCTAATAATTGATATAAAATTTAATCCATCTCTTGGAGGTCTTCAAACAAAGGGTAAATTTGCATGTCTAGTTTGTGGTCCTAAGATGAAATCTCATCATTCAAGAAGTTGGGAAAGGAGTTTTTCTATGAGTATAGGCACTTCCTCTCTAAGAACCATAGGTATCGAAGTATGGAAAAACATATTTTCAATGGGAAAGGAGAGGCTAGATTAAAACCACAGAGAATGACACATCGTCCATGGTAGTTGCAATATAATATAAGTCGTCAAGGTATGGATCAAAACTTTTATGTATCATACATGTAATGTTTTGAATATTTTATATTTTTATTGCATTTTGTTCACTATACTAATTGGCATTTTTTGTTGTAATACCTTTAATTATGCTTCACCTTGAAGGTCCTCATGAAGGAATTAATAATGGGGCGCTTCCACAAGGAATAAAAAAGTTATCTTGTACAATTCAGTAGGCTTCCCTTTTATGAGAACCTAGAAATTGTCCATTTGTTTGATAGAATGCACATCAGGAAGAATGTAACATAAACATTATGGAGAATCTTAGATACAAGGAGTGACAACGAAATTTTTTTAAGGATTTGTAATGACATTAAGGAGGCCAATCATGCAATGAAAATTGAGATTCATTCAAATAGAGATGGAGACCAAAATATAAATGCCCTTCCATGGTTATTGACAGACCAACAAAGCAAGGATGTAAAAGAGATTATTCAAAAAATTGAATTTCAACTGGATTTTCTTAAAACATAAAGAATATCGTAACAAAGAAAGGTGAATTAGGTGGGGTAAAAAGTCATGAATGACATACCTTCGTTAAGGTAATTATTTTGGTGTATATAATTATATATTGGTGAAACATCTTGTTAGTGTTTTTTTCTACTAATTTAGGAATCAATAATGATTTTTTTTTTTTTATAGTATGTTCTACCTCTATCTCTCCCAGACAACTTTGAAAACAATGTCAAACAAGTGATATGTGATCTTGGCAAATACATGAGGTAAGTGGTGATTTATATGCAAAGTGTAATTTTTTCAATTTGTTGTACAACTTATATTTCACTTCATGTGTTTTACATGTAATGTAGTACTATATACATTTTTTTTAAACTTGTGATTTGGTTGCATCATTTGTAGATGGTTGTCATCTAAATAAATCAATAAAGAAGATATACAATATTAGAGGAGACAAATTCCTTGTCTAATTTGTGAAATGAAAAATTATCTACCTACGACATTTTTCAATGCAAAATAACAGTACCTCATTTACTAAGTCGAGGAGACTAAAAAGTGTGGACCTGTACACACAAGGTCAATGTGGATGGTTGAGAGGAACTTGAAATCATTGAAGGATTTGGTTAGACAAAGAGCACGTCCTGAGGGTTCTATGGTAGAGGGATATATGGTATATAAAACCATGGTTTATATTACTCAATATATTCCTAAAATAGTTGCAAGTATTAATGTGGATCGCATTTGGGATGTCAACTCCATCAACAAATTTGAAAGGGAGAACCTATTGGGGAAAGGTAGAATGAGGAAAGTGATAAGTAGATCATGATGGTGATTTACAATACATTTGAATTTTTGTTTTTATGTATATTGTACTTATTTAATTTGTTTTCTTACTGCCTAATCCATTATTATGAAGGTATACCATGGTAACTGATTATATGTGAATTGTTTTATTGTAACACAACTACTAGAGAGTGGGATGCAATACATTTATACATTGCAAACAATCTTGATTGGATGAAGGTATGGATTGAATGATGTATAAATCTAATAATGGTAGGTTATCATGGTATGGTGTGGCTTCATTGGTCAAATAAGTTAAGCATAAAGGAGATACCAATCTTACACAGAGGGAAATTTATTTAGCTTATGGTTTCAAAGATAAATAGGCAAGAATATATTCACCCATACTATTTAGTTTTTTTGAATATTATATTGATGTATATATCATGTTTTTTTTCTGAATTTTGTTAATTTCAAAGAATAAATATGTTTATCAATTGAAAATGCATCTTTTACGCGTCTAGAATAATTCAATTGAAACACCACAATGCTATGTGGTGCAATGGCCACAAATTACGCATAAAAAAGTTGGATGAAAAGATGAAAACTTATGATAGTGGGATAACTGTAGTGTTTCAAGTTACTAATGTTTCCTCTAGAAGTGACAGACATCCATAAGTCTCTAATAACCGATACTATGGATATGTGAATGATATACTTGCGTGTGACTTTAAATCCTTCAAATTAGTTTTGTTTGACGTTAAATGGAATAGACAACAAATGGATGAACATGATCCTAATAGAACTGCTAATCAACATGCTAACCGATTTACCATGGTTAATACAAGGAACGTTGAGCTGGGATCAAATCCCTACGTTCTTCCAAGCCAATGCAAACAAGTGTTTTCTTCAGAGATTCCATGTATAGAGGGGGTTGGTCATATTTTGTTATATATGATCCAAGAGGAAGGACGGTAAAGTATAATGTAGCAGAAGAAAATGATATTGAAGAGGAAGATGATGTAGAGGAGAAGTTAGTTCATGTGTCAGAGGAAGACGTTGAAATATTTCAAAGAGATGTTCGATACAATGTTTTGGATGAAGATGATATCGACAATGTGTTAAATGAAGAACTCGAAGAGGTCGAACCAAATGTAGGAGACAATGTTCTTGATGATGATATAGACGATGATATGATTGGAAATGATGACATTGATGATTATGTTGATATGGCCAATCCTTTCAACATCAATTATGAACTGGATGATACAGATGTTGAGTTGGATGAAGAAGAAGATTAATGATATGGAAATGTTGAAACGTACAAGGTATGTATTTATATGTTTCAGTTGATTTATTCTCTTTCATTTACCTTAAATTTTTGTTTTCTTAGTTTCTATGCTTGATTCTTACTATGTTAATTTCAAATTAATATTGTATAATACATAAATTGGGTATTGGTTAATTGAGAGTGATGTGAGGGGGGGCAGGGGCCATTTGAGCTTTCACCTTCATGTGGTTGGCCTTGTTCAGTAGAGAATATGTTATTCTTGAAAACAAGAGAAGCTCCTTCAAGTTTATAGACTCAAATACGACTCGCAGGAAGAATCCGACAATCAAATGACAAAATTGTAATAGAGATGTGAAGGAGATGAAATTATCCATCATTGATATCATCGTATTGCAACAAGGTTTCAATGAACATATTTTTCACTCCTATAGCATCTTCGTCGAAACTTTCCAAAAACAATGACCAGTGAAAGGCGTGAGCATTGAATTTTTTCAAACTATGCTTCTCTAAGTCATGGAAATGGTCTGCTTTAATAACTCATGTACCATGCATGAAGTCTAAAACCAAGAGAAGATCATTCAAGTTTATACCATATTCATATCTAATTTTAACTTTGGTTCATCTAACAATTTTCAAGATGGTTTTCCATTTACCAATTAGTGTAAATTATGCTTTAATTATTTGACCCCACACATAGTGACCTGTGAATGAGGCCAATGTTGAAATTTTTTCATTTTGTTCTTGCATGCACTAAAATTTGACATGGTTATATTAGATGCATGCATTTATGGCATGGGAAGCTTTCGAGACTCAAACATGACTCACAGAAATAGTTCTACAATCAAACAATCTTAATGAATTTTTTCAAACTATGCTTCTCCAAGTCATGGACATGGTATTCTTTAAGAGCTCATGTATCGTGCATGAGGTATAAAACTAAGAGAATATCATTCAGGTCTATACCATATTCATATCCATTTTTAAATTTGGTTCATCTAACAATTTTGAAGTTGGTTGTCCATTTACCAATTAGTGTGAATTATGCTTTAATTTGACCTCACACAAAGTGACCTATGGATGGGGCCAAGGGTGAAATTATTTCATTTTGTTCTTGTATACATTGAAATTTGACATGGTTATAGTAGATACATGCCTTGATCGTATGGGATGGTTTTGAGACTCAAATACAACTTACATGAAGAATTCTAGAATCAAACGATCTTAATGAATTTTTTTCAAACTATGCTCCTCCAAGTCATGGACATGGTATGCTTTAAGATCTCATGTACCATGCATGAGGTCTAAAACCAAGATAATCTCATTCATTTTTATACCATATTCATATCCAATTTTAACTTTGTTTCATCTAACAATTTTCAAGTTGGTTTTCCATTTACCAATTGGTGGAAATTATGCTTTAATTATTTGACCCCGCACAAAGTGACCTATAAATGGGGCCAATGTTGAATTTTTTTCATTTTGTGCTTGTATGCACTAAAATTTGACTTGGTTATAGTGTATGCATGCCTTCATGGTATGGGAGGGTTTTGAGATGCAAATATGACGCACATGAATAGTTCTACAATCAAACGATCTTAATTATTTTTTTCAAACTTACCTCATGATATCACTATCTCCGTAAACTTTTGGAAAAATCCTTTAGAATGAACGTTTCTTACAAGGAAAATCAAGGTTAATGACACTAAAACCAAATAATATCCTTGTGGATGAAAATTGAAAAAGAGATTCCAAAGACAATCCTTTTCTAAGAAACAAAGTTCATTATAGAGGATTTAGAAATTGGTATGGTATCATTAAACAAAGGGAATACATAAGAATGTGATAGAAAATATGGGGTTACTAATATGTTGGAACCAATACAATTGTATATGATATAGTATATCTAAGGACGACTCTATCATTCCATAATTATTGTTTTAAAGCTCTTGGACTTATCATCCTTCTTAATGCATGTAAATGGGACTAACTTGATTATTCTCAAGCAAGTTTACTATAATTTGATTTTGAAGACATAAAACTTGACCTAGATCATCCATATATTTTATGAGGATACCTAAACTCTATATTGAGGGGTCATGTAAATAAAGGTTTTATTGCTAGACAATCACTTGATTTTGTTTTAAAAGAATGTTTACCTTGTCCAAAATACTTTAAGAAATAAAAGTATGTAATGTGAAAACATTTTGGATATGTTTTCTGAGAAATGATTGACCTTAAAACAAGAATAAATTTTTTAGGACATACATAAGATCTATTAGAAAAGTGTGATACCTTATTCAAATACCTTTATGAAATATATAGCATAGAGGATATATTTTAAAGGGAAAAAAAAGACCATGGGTCAAGCAAAGAGATAGGAATATACTTATAAACTAAACAAAATGATAGCTCCTAATAAAATATAATGTGGTCAAGTAATAGAATGACTTCATCAATAAAGATACAAAATTCTATTTCAAGTACCTTTTAACTAATCCTAGAATCTACTCTATACAAGCATCAATTTCTCTTAGGCCTCATACCAAATATCATCACTAAGAACATGAATGTGAAACTTATGGCTTCAATTTCAAAAGAGGAACCAAAATAATGACAATATTTCCTTGTATAGGTTATAGATATGGCAAGTGCAAGGAGCCTAAGAACATTTAATTTGTGTAAGAGAGCCTAGATATAGATGTGTTGCAAATCCGAGTGTACAATTGCAAGATAGGATTTCAAAGATAGATTGTTTGAAGAATTCAAAAGAGACTTTACAAGGAGGAATAAAGGGTCTTTTTTATTTTGGTCTTTTCCATCGAAATGGTATGTCTAAAAGAAGGATGAAATCTAGTGCAAGTGTTAAGATATTTTGGAAAAATAGTTACCCGTGGTCATGATGAATTGTATAATCATGAATAACAAATTGGTTTTAGAACTAGACTTTCGTTGAATAAAAAATCCTTAGTAGTTTCACATTATTAATATATGACTATATTTTCAACTCAAGACATAAATGTAGCATCATCAACCTAGATCATTCAAAATTATTTTCAGAATTCACCATTTGTTATTTCCCTTGTATAATGTGCAGGGCTTTAATGTGGAATTGTATAGTTAAAAGTGGATTATTTGAATAAAGTGCATTTTTAGGGTTTCTCACCCTTTGGGATAGTGATATGACATTAAGGATAGTCTATCATGGGAATTAACCTAATTAAAAAACCATAACTACCTATAAACCTATTTAAGGAGGGAGATAGCTTCTATTGGGAGGTTGGACCCATCATGTACTGTAGGGAATTTGAATATTCATGTTCCTATTCTTAGACATAAATACATAAGGTGGTAAATGAAATTAAGTTTAACAAAATATGGAAATGTCAATAGTTCATATACAACCTAAATGAAGTATCCAAAAATTACAGATGGGATTTACTATGTAAACATTATATGTGACAAAACCTTTACATTGTCCTAAATACCAAACCATATATTTTAAAACAAGGTACATTTAAACTATGAATAAGATGGAGCTGAAGTATTGGATAGTTATCCTCATCATCTATGTAAACATATTTGACTCTATAAAAAGGATAACCCAAAGCATCAATAACCATATGATAATAGAGAACCAATCCAAGTGGAGGTTGTTAGTAGCTAGCCATGTGTTGTCAAGGGAAAAATTCCTTAGTCAACAACAAGTTGTTCATCCCGATGTAGGGTCATTCTTATCTTCATCGTCATTCTCATCGTCATTATCATCATCATTATCATTGTCATTGTCATCATTGTCATAATTTCCATCACCATCGTGATCAATATTGTCATCATCATTTCCATCATCATCGTGATCAATATTGTCATCGTCATTGCCATCACCATCAATGCCATTGTCATCATCATGATAATTTTCATTGTCATCATCATTTTCTTCCATTTTCATTATCATCATCATCGTCGTCATCATTTTCATCATTAACATGATCATCTTTATTATTAGTGTCATAATCATCATTAAGGTCATTATCATCGTCATTTTCATGGTTATCATCATTCTTTTCGTGATCATCCTTGTCATTTTCATTGTCATTGTCAACATCATCATCATTCCTATCATCATCGTCATCCATTTCCATCATCAACATCATAATTTTCATCATTTTCATCATCATCGTCATTTTCATCGTCATCATCATCGTCATCATTTTTATCATCATCGTCATTGTCATCATCATCATCAACGTCATCATGATCGTCGTCATCATCACCATTTTCATCGCAATCATCATCGTTGTCATCATCATCTGTTAATATCTAAATAGTGGCACATTACCCCTTAATTGGGGCATATTACATTAGTAATGTTATTTTATTTATGTCGTCTTGGGTACATTAGTTGTAATTGTACCTCCTAGTCTCCTATATATACTAAGGAGACCTTTTCATTTGGAATCATCATGTATTTGGAAATTTATGTGGTGTATAAGGAGGTTTCCCCCTCGAACAGGCTTATTATCTGAAATTAGATCTTTTTCAAGGAAATGAGTACTTATTATGAGGTTCTTTTTATGCTATTTTGATATTTGGTTCCTAACACTTGGTATCAGAGCTCAAGGTCTTGGGGTTTCACTGCTACATCTGAGACACCTTGGGATTTTATATATAATTTTTTTTCTGCGGAGTTTCAGAAGGAAAACTTTGGAGTATATTTATTATACATCTCATGGTACGTGTGATTCAAATTTCAACTCCTGAGGCCTTATACTTTTGGATATATAGACTGTGTAAGATAGGGTTCTGGAATCATCCTGAATTTAGTCATCACATAATTTTTTCTATAGAATATTTTTTGTAACATTTCAGACCCTTAAATATGGAGGATATTCATATAAAATATCAAGGTAGTTGTGATAAAAATTTCATCTTCCAGGTCATCCTAATTTTGTAGATACACCCTGTGCAAGATATGGTATCTGAATAGTCATATTAACTAGTCTCAAACAGGTCTTCCGGGAAAACAATGATATCTTCTTCAGTGAGTATCCAAATTAATTGAGACTAGTTGCATTGGATAGTGGATAGTTTGTAGTATTTTGGGTACACGTTTCATAATCAAATATAATATATTGTGATCGTGGCACGCTTTACAAGTATGCTTTCCTAGAAGGGACAAAAATCAGCAAGGTGTGCGGAAGTTACCATAACTTCCACTTGGCACATCCAATTTTGATAATAACCATGGCATTCCAGAGAAGATGTATCAGATAACTACAAAAATAAATTTTCAAACCTAGAAGGGCCAAAATTTTGGAAATACAACAGAAGAAATATCGTCTAGCAGAACCACCTTGAAATCAAGGTTTAAAAGTGATACTTGGCCAACATGCCACCAAAGAAGAGAACTTCTACACCAAGTAAGACTCTTGAAATTCCTACTTGGACTCTTTATGAAGGTGAAGAAATGCACAGGGACATAAATGATTTACAAAATAATACAGTAACAAAACACGAACTACAAGGGATGATGGATTCAACTGAATCTAAGTTGGAGGAACTAAATACTAAGATGTATGGTTTAAAAAGGGAGATCATGGAAGGATTGAAAATTTTCCTAATAGAGAGGACACCGAAAATTGAAAATGTATCCCATGAAATTCATAATGAGGACATAAGGAAGATGAATCAAGATTGGAGAAACTCCAACTTTGGGTTGAAGACAAGCCACTTTCCTAAGATCAATATGAAGAAGTTTGATGGCAAGGATCTAATCACACGTGTTATCATAAATTCCTAGAGGTTGTTCAAAGGCAAAAGAAATTTACCAGAAGTAACTTTATCCAACCACTTCGAAACTGTGATCGAGACTTGCCAGTTTCAGAGAGGGATCTCTCTGTAAGATTTAACTTAGTTTCAAAATTCAGATATTAGGCTAGTTAAAATAAATAGGACCGAGTTGTTTGTTTTTATAAAATGGCAGAAAAAGGTTTACGCCTCCATTAGGCTATGGGGTTTGTTTTATAAAATTAGAGACCGAATAACAGATTTTAAAAGGTATTCTCATAGGGCAGGATAATGCAATTGTTGGATTCTTTAGCATAAAAATGATGGAAAGAAGAAAAGATGAGATAATAAATTATAACCAAGAAGAATTTAAGAATTTCTTAATTGTAACATCAAAAGAAAACATTTAGATCATTAAAAGTCGGAAATAGAGTATACGAGAATAAATTCTACAACTTTTGCTACTTTCAAATGATCAAATTTAGAAAAACAAAATGAGTACTGAGAGAGATAAACATTCAAAAAAGAGGAGAAAACTTCACCAACAACTAACACGCAAGAATCCTGTGAAACATCCCTTTTATTACTGGTAGTTCTCTTGAGAAAATTATAGTTCTTACAGTCTGCTAGGGCATAAAAATCAACCCCCAATACTTCCAAGTTCGAAGTATTTATAGTCAAAATTACAAATGACCCTGTCATTTATGATCAGGACGTGGCACATTCTAGATATAACTAACAAGATAACAAAATACAAAAATGTAGTAACTGATGATGATTTGTCTGATCTTTCATGTTGATTTTGTGGAAGGTCGTTGGTGAGTCATTCACTTGACTTTGACTTTTGTATGTTGAGTTGGACTGTACACCTTATCCCTCATTCGATCAAAGTGCACAGCTCCTCCCATCTTTGTTGACTGGGAATGGTGACTTTGAGCAATCTTCGGTAGATTTCATCCATTTCTATATATTTAGCAAACGTCAGCTTGGTGATGAAAATATATTTGATCTCATGTTGGATGTTGAGGTCTAGCTGCAAAGTCTCTAGAAAATCTTTGTCTGTTATGTTTCCTTGTATTCCTGAAAACTTGGAACTGGCCTTGGCCACCATGGAAATATTCTTCTTGTAGTCAGAGAGGGTCATCAACTTGTCATTTAGTACCAGTAAACCAGGAAGACCTTTCTTTTGCAAGGCATCAATCTTGTTGAAAAACCTCTAAACTCCGATGTCCATGTTCTGGACTTTATCCTCTAGCTGCAACATCAATCCTCTTTTAATCAGAACCCTCTTGACTTCGAGGATGGTTTCCATCCTATATTCAATCTTCAGTCCTTCCAGCTCTTCCCTAGTCTTCGAATTTAGAAATATAATGATTTCATTTGCTTCTGTGGGCACTTCCCCCAGATCTCCCTTTATCTTGTCAATGGCATGCCTGCTCCTCAACACTAGTTCCTGTTGTTCAAACATAATTTGAACCATGGGACAAATTTCATTTATGGACTTGGAGATGTCCATCCAAATGTTCTCTTTAGCTTCATCTAGTTTTTTGCCTTCCATTGTTTGTTTTTGTAGCTATTTTATTTCCTTCTTGAGATTTTCTGATGTTTGCTTTTCAATGTTGTAGTTTGTCTTGTAGGAAGACTTAAGCTCCTAGAGATTATCAACATCCTTTTTCAGTCTATTGATCTATGTTCCTTGTAGGGTCATCTCCTTCATTGATTTTGATAGCTCTACAGATTTTTCCAGAGTTGTTAGTGGGGTGGCTGATGGAATTTTTGTTGTAGTGGTTGTTGATACAGTCATTGTGCTAACTCCTGTGAGAGGAACTTCACTTGGTGGGATGACTTCCATTGGTGTTTCTCGTTCCTTCTCCTTTACTAACCATTCCATCTCTGCTTCCATCTCTTTTATTTGTGCATTTTGTTCCATGATAAGTTTTAGCAATTCCTCCTTCTCCCTTTCTATCTCCGCTATCTCTTTGGCATGTGAGTCTTCTATAGCTGAAATTTCAGTTGCTTCCTCAGAGATGCTATGTCAGCATTCTTTTTCTTGAGAAACTCCTTAGATGCTTTCACATTTGAGGGGTCAAACCCAATTTTGAGCACCAATTCTTCCAAGGACTTAATCTTGTTATCCTTTGCAAAGAATGATATTTTATCCAGCTTTAATTGGGTTTGAAGTTTGTTCAGAGAAACCTATAATTTGGTAGCAGAAGTGGAAGCATTGGCTAATGTTGAGAAAATCATTTCTCTAGTCTACTTGTGTACATCCATTTGATCATCTGGATGTACATATCTGGTGTTAAACTCCAATGTATCCCTCTTGTAGTCAGTGATTTCTTTTGGATGAGGCACTTGTGCCTACAAAAATTCCATGTGCATTCTCCCCTTCTCTGTATCAAAAGATGATAACAATCTATGTTGTGTTGTGGATGTTTTCTTCCAAAACTAACCATAGGTGTTTTTGGTCAGCATCTGGTTTTTCTTCTTAATTAAATCATATTTTTCAAAAATGCTCAGTTTTACAGATCCCGGTGGAGGTTGGGTGATCACAGTGGTATCGGTCTGCTTCTTTGAGGAAGAAGTAGATATCATCTGATGACTTCTTGAGAAAGGTGATGAATGCTCCCCTTCAACTACAGTGGTGGATTGGGTCTCTTCCTCTCCATTCATGTTAACAGTGTGGGTAGCTTTAGGCCTTTTCTTGTACACTTGGAAATCCTCTGTTGATACTTTAGTGACTGAAGGAGAGACATCCTTTCTGGGTATTTTCTCCTTTGGTACTTGTGTAGTGGTTGTTTGTGAAAGCATGGTTAGATGAGCCTGTTGTTCAGTGTCTTCCAGAGTGTTTACCTCCCACTCTGTCTAGTTCACAAATTTCTCAATTTCTGGTTTGAGCGTATGAGCATACGGGGAACTTTTGTTCTTCACTCTCATCTCTGTAATGATCCCACATGGATCATAGCACCAAGTGAAACTGGTACTAAATTTCATTTCCTTTAATAATTTGTCTGCCACTTCCCAAGCAGCTCGACTGTTGCAGATAACGGGTCCTATCTGCCCTTTGATTCTCAGTTGTTGTTTCTTCTTCAGAGATACAAAATGTATATCATCTAAATTGATCATTTTTCTAATATACTCCAGGGAAAATATCCTAACAGGAAAGTACTTGGGCAGTTTGTATGGGGATAATTCACACCCATATGGCTCTCTGATCGGGGAGGTAATGAGCCTGGCGTTTGAGGGAGAATTAGGGAAAATGGTGGATTTGGGGAAAGAGATACAGGGGGAGATTGGAATCCCAAAGCCTAATCTCATCACTTTGATCCACGGATGTATCTTTAAACCATGACTGTAATTCAGAGAAATCAAATTTTCACCTAGTCTTTGAGATCAGGTAATATTTTTCAGCTAGCGAGATCCAGTCGAGATCGACAGGAGGTCGAAGTAATGGATTTTCCTCGAATTCTGATCTTTTAGATTTCGGCACCATCGATTCAACAGGTACCTACAAACTGAAACAAAAACATTAGTAGACAGTGGCTATGGTTGGGTTACTGGTTGAAAAGGCGAGGAAAAAGAGCTTTCTGGTGCACAAAGAGTGTGAGTAGTGTGCGAATGGAGGAAACGGGGTTAAAATTGAGTAAACAGGTATCCGATGGGTGTAGGGGACAAGTCAACAAACTAACAAGTATGTTAGCCTGTCATAAATGGCCAATGGATCACTTGAGGCATGAGGTGGAAGGTGGAGGACGGGTGACGGGTGTACCAGGATATCATGAAGGGCGGTGATTGGAAGATAAGCAAGTGGGACATGACCTATAATGGGTGAATGGAGGGGACAAGATGGCGGAGTTATGAGACGAGACTGGTAAGGAGGGGTAGTGGGACGTGATGTCAGGAGATGGAGATGGTAAAGTAGTGTTGGTATGGAAATGTTTTGGAGGGGGGTTAGGTGGTAAATGGTTTAGAGTGAGGGGGTCTGAAACCATATTCTTGTGACACGTTAGGATGGGGCCCGCTGGGAAAAACCACCCATATCGGACCCCCCCCCCAACATTAAAGGTAGAACGGTTGGGGGGGTTTTGGGATCTCTTGCTAACTGTATATCCAAGCGACGTTGGATCC
>JASDQU010103020.1:696611-722323 GCA_032191745.1 Picea mariana
CTTCACTCCTCACCAAACCTTATCCATACATTTATGTCATATTAATTATCTTATCTTTTAATTAATGCTCCCTTTAACGTATGGGTTACGTTATCCCCCATGGGATACGTAACCCCTTTAACCTTATTTATGTTTTTATTTTATTTTCACCCATTGGTTTATTTCATAATTAATCCATTACTCTATTTTAATAATTAATTAATTACTAACCATTAATTTAATAATTAATCATTTAATGTCTCTTTTATTAATTACCCATTCATTAACCCCTAATCAAGGAGTTAATCATACTTCAACTAAGTATAATCAAAATAATTAATTAATTAACTGGTAATCAATTAGGGTTATATAATACTTAATTATAATTTAGCCAATGTTTGGGTTTATTTATGAAATTAAGAAAAGGGTCATTACAAGTTCCTGGATAATTTGCTGAAGTCGACAGGGATAGACTCTTCGTAGGAGGGCATTGATGTATCCCCCATCAACGACATGAAACTGACACAGAGATGTAAATTGGTAGGTCAAATGAACATGGTATGACACGGGTATTGAAACAAGATATTTGTAATGGTTGACTCTCAAGGTGGATACTTCCCTTGAACACTGAGGCACAACAGCAGAAGCATGACATGGACCAAAAATTGATGATGCAGTGGATGCTTTGACTTTCTTCAAGTGACCCAAAGGAGTAAAATAAACTCAGAGGATTGGCTCAGTGCAGAGGTTTAGCAGATTAAAATGAATACAAAGACAAAGTGTCATGTTCAAGGGCGACCATAAGAGTTACTGGTAGTGTTCTCAAAAACTTCTTGTCTTGCTTCCTTCAATTTTCCTCCCATCCAGATAGACAAGTACCTCTTTTTAATTTAACAAGCTCGAGGAGGGTAACACATGATCGATATAACTCACCTTCTGTAAGTTCCTCTTCCTTTTTTAAATGAACTAGAAGAAGTAAGGGTTCATTTCCATATGGGCCCTTCAGTGTATGATTATTTAATGAGTCCAGAGAAGTTAAACTCGGTTGTTTTTCATATTTAAAGAGTCTGAAAATGACTTAAAGATGACTCCAATGTGGTCCTTTTTCGTAATATTAGTCTCGCGAGGCTGAAAAAGAGATAAATAATCACTCGAAAGACGCCCTTTCAAACCTTTTAATGACTGTGAAAGGAAGCAAGATCACTCGACAATCTTTTCATGTTTAGAGAGTCTTAAAAGAGCTTAAAGGAGACTCCAGGGGGTTGCTTTTTCGTATATCCATGCGAGCTCAAAAAAGAGATAAAAGGTTTCTCTGTTACATTCTCATGTTTTTACAAGCGCGAGAAAGAACAAAGATTAAGCTCGATACTCTACCCCTAGCTTGAAAGCTAGTTTCTTAACTCCAGAATGATCATCAAAGGTTGGAGACATGCCCCCCAAGCTTCAATTCATTCACCGACTTTGAGGCTGTCACCAATTTCTGTACTAGATGGAGAAAAAAGATAAGGGTGGATGAAAATAAGGTTAAAAAATGAGACCTAACGAAAGACTCGATTTGACATCTACGATAGTTGGCGAAAGACTTGACCTGACAGGAGAGGTGATTGTTTCATTTTTTAACGAGCTTGACACAAGAAAAGAACTATGCTTAGGGCTCTGGGTTCAATCCCCAGATTTCTATTTCATTTTTTAATGATCTTTCTATAGAGAGGAAAACTATGCTCAAAGATTTTGTTTCATTTTTTAACGAGCTTTCCACAGAGAGGGAAACTATGCTCGTATCCTCTGTTTCATTTTTTAATGAGCTTTCCATAGAGAGGGAAACTATGCTCGTAGCCTCTGTTTCATTTTTTAACGAGCTTTCAATAGAGAGGGAAACTATGCACGTAGCCTCTGTTTCATTTTTTAACAAGCTTTCAATAGAGAGGGAAACTATGCTCGTAGCAATAGAGAAGAAAAACTATGCTCATAGAATCTTCTTGATTATGTATTCCAAGAGGATAACGCTCTGGAAGGACACCATATCNCTCTGTTTCATTTTTTAACGAGCTTGCAATAGAGAGGGAAACTATGCACGTAGCCTCTGTTTCATTTTTTAACAAGCTTTCAATAGAGAGGGAAACTATGCTCGTAGCAATAGAGAAGAAAAACTATGCTCATAGAATCTTCTTGATCATGTATTCCAAGAGGATAACGCTCTGGAAGGACACCATATCAAGGGACAAACATTAGTCATGGCTTCCAAGAGATCTTCACTGGATGAAATAAGAATGCTTCGAAAGGAACACATGTCGAGGGTCTCATCAAGAGTAAGGAGATCAAGCTCCAATAGCCCTATGGAAGAAATCACCATGTCAACTACCAGATCCAAGTCATCAGAAGTTGAAGTCATGGGAGACAATGCCACATAATTGACCTATGGAAGGGGTGATACTAAATGCATATAAGAATCATTTAGGGAGGTCATTGGGTTGATGGTCAAGTCAGTGCCAACAAACGAAAGTTGATCAATAGTCATTGTTCTTCCATCGTGCAAGAAAGAAATCACATGAAAGAGAGTGGACACAATATCTTTCATGGCATAGACATAATATCTCCTAAGGATTAAATCAAAATCCAAAGGGTCTTGGACTACCATAAAATCAATAAAGACAGTTTTCCCTCCCAAAGTTACGAGAAACTAAGGAAGGATCCCTAAAGGGTGATTGGTTCTTCTGTTAAAAGCAAACAAAGTCTAGGGAACCGACACAAGCTTAGGATAACCCAAATCTTGCCAAGCAATAGAGGAAAAAATACTAACGGACGAACCTTCATCTATCAACATATGAGGAATGTCCTGACCACAAAATTTTACCGGAATCTTGAAAGGAATGTGAGAGGGAAAATGAGGTCCAATTAGCACACCCCCAAAAAAAACGATGGCCTCATTACTTAGGGGGGTTTTCACAGGAGAAGGAGGAATGCCCCATGGCACGGTAGATCCTATATCAATGAGAAAAACATGGGCAGTATCGGGTTTACTCTCTAGAGGGAGAGTAGGATCAATCAATGGTGGAACTGGATCGACCACTATGGCACTCTTCAAAGGAGGAGTGGGATTGACCTATGATATAACCGAAGCAACCACTTTGGAACTCTTCAGAGGAGGAGTGGGATTGACTGATGAAGTAACCGGAGAAACCACTTTGGCACTCATTAGAGGAGGAGTGGGATTGACCGATGGTAGAACCAGATCGACCACTTTGGTTTCACTCTTTTGATGAAGAGTGGGGTTGATCGATGACGGAACTGGATCAACTACTTTGTTTAGTGATTCAACTGAGGATGAAACTATATTGACCACCTAATCAACCAGATTGATCGGGGATGGAACCGGATTGGCCATTCCATTAACTAACGAAGGGTTGGGGGAAATCTTACAATAAACTTTTGGAAGTTGAAGTTTTTCCAAAAGAGAAGAAGCATCATCCAAACAAGGCCAAAGGTGAGAGTAATGATCACCTTTTCATAACATTCAAGGAAAATTGACAGTTGTATTCTTCTTACCAACCTTAACGTCACTAGTTGACGAGGTATCACCAACATGACTAGCAGGGGATGATGATGTGGAGGACCACACTTCTAATACCTTAGGAATACCAGGGAAATCCCTCAAAAATTGGTCATCCTTACATCCTTACATTGTTTCAAATTCTTATGCAACATGTAGCTGGTTGCTTAGATCCAACATCTGATGCAGTTGGAGGCTTGGTCCCTTTCTGGTTCTTCTTCTTCTCTTTCTATTTCTTCTTCTTCTTATCAATCTAGTTACTTGCTTGAGATCTTTCACTAGGTGAAGAAGGAGAAATGGAAGGAGACCAGATGGATGGAGAAGGAGAAAGGTCGACATGAGGTTGATGTGTGGGTGGTGTGATTATATCTGAAGCACCTGCATTTAAGATCACTGGAGTGGAAAACAACCATATCGATAACTCAATTGTGAGACCTGGAAGGCTCAAAGTAGCGATGTAAGGAGGACCAACATTTCCATAAGAAGGAAAAAAAAAGGGTTCCCCTGGAAAAGGGGGTCATTCATTGGTCATTCTGGGAACTTACACCATAAAAATAAAGATCCAACCTAGATTCTGCTAGAAAGAACAAACAACACATGCTAAAAATCTAGTAAGCAAGCAAGCAAACAAAACCTTCTCACAATGAACACAGTAGTTGGTGATGAAATCCAACGTCGCGGGAACAATTTAAGAAGGGGATGAGATAGAGTGGGTGGAAAAGTTACGTTGACGACATTCTTAATGAACTTACACCCTTTTGCAAGCTCCCACACATAATCATAGGTATACCCTCCAAGGAGCCTGAGTGAGTCTAGCCAACATCAATTCCAGGTACCGTGAAGACTTTCCCCTCCACAGTCACCTTGTGTAAAGACCCTAAAGAGATAGGCCACTAAGGTTACCAACTACAACAATGATTCCTGGGGAAATAGTCAACAATCCAATCCACGCGCAAGGGTAGGGTATCTAGCCCAAAATCAACTTGAAAGGCTTCCACTCATCATTGTGGGTATACCTTCAAGAGACCCCCATAATATGTGCAATCTTGACACCAAGACCAACAAAGCAGGGTGAGTAACTCTTCTAGTCTTAATGCAACCTCGTGATTGAACCTTGTGTGAGAAGGGCTTCCCAGGATAAAATGTAGCAATTGGATTTCACCGCTCCCTAACACAAGATTCTATATTTGTTTTCATCTTTGGAAAGTTATCTTTCACACCTATTCCAAATCCCTACAACTAATCTAATGTAGGTTTTCTACCAAAAAAAGTAAAAATTTCTAATCAATTTTAGTTTAGCACTTTATTTTTAAGGTTTTTGTTACTCAAAAGGAAAATGGCGTGGCCAATATGGTGTTTTGACTGACTCGAAAGTTATGCAAAGAAATGAATATGCAATATTTTCATTTCGACGAAAACTATGCTATAAGAAGGAGAAAACATTCACCATTTCAGATGCACAATGTCCCAAAATTCCAAAAAAGAACATGCAATTCCACTACTTCAAATGAAAGCATTCAAGGAAGATAAGAAAATGCGAAGAAGAATCGAAGAAATGATAGGGAGAAAGAGAAACCACTCAAAACTGTCCCGACAAAAACACAGCTAGAAAAGACAATTTCACGTTTTTGAAAGAGGTTTCAAGCTCCAATCAAGAAAAAAGAGTGACAAGTATCAAAAACCATCAAGAACCAAACTAAAAAACTTCACAAACCAACCACAGACTCTGGGTAAAGAGTACTACAAAACAGGTTGCAAAAGAAGGCAATTTCACTCAAAAAAGACACTAGCGCTCCCCTAGAAGGGTGCACAAAGTGTTGCAATGCCTCCTAAGAAACTGTAGGGGAGAAATGGCGCTATGGTATGGCCTACAGGGGGGTGTTGGTTTTCCCATAAACTCATAAAAATATCCAAACATTTGCAAAAAATTACCCAGAATGCATGAAAAAAGGTGAAATTTCTAGTGAACGTAGGAGAAGGTTAATGGATGAATAAACAACAGTAATTTCTTGGGAAAATGAGCTCAAATATCAAATGGAATTCTTTAAAATATCTTTTAATTTCCTCACAAAATATTCCACTTAGTCAGATAAATGAGAAGAAAACAATAAGTTGACTCTAAATCGTCAAAGACAAAGAGTGATTTCAAGGTAAGGAAGAAACATCAAAATTCCAAACAAAAGGTGATCAATTCTTAGAAATCAGAGTGTTGAAGGCCAAGGAAAAGATGTATTGAGGTTGTAAGACTCCTGAGCAAGTGCCAAAAGAAAAAAATGAACTCTGAGAAAGAAACCCTAGAAGATTTTCCACAAAAAAGGGGCAACACTCTGGTGTAAATGGAACCAGAGCATTCCAATGCTCTGTGTAATACCAATAGGGAGCGAAAATGATTTGATAGAAAAGGAAGGGGAGTGATAGGATCTTAAAGTTCATAAAAATGCCTAGAAAATAAAAAACTGAAGAAAACTTCAGACAATCAAAATGGATAGGATGAAATAAAAGGCCAATCAACAGATCTAAGAATCAGAGACACGGTATGGAGAAGGTCAAAAAATGAGCAAAGTCCAATTAAAKACCTATGAAATAAATCAAAAATAAAATCTCCTCCCCAGTGGAGTCGCCAATTTCTATTATAGAGAAATCCCCTTGCGGACAAATGGATCCTCTCTTGGATACTAGAYCCCTATGACCAAGACAGAAAATGCTATTGTGGACACTGACATTCCTTTTACATCTAATTAAGCTAATGTATAAAGAGGAAGAAGAAAAGTGTACCTTTTTAATGGCATTTTTCCTCACACAATCCAAGTTGAGCTTCAATCCTAAGATCCTCAATAAGTCCTGTAGAACAAACAAAGATACAACAAACTTCCTATTCTATTAAGATTAGCTCAAAAATAGATCTATCTACTAGAGACAAGTTCATGAAATGTATGCAAACTTTAAAGTAAATAGGCCAAGCATAGATTTATATTAATGAGAACAAAGTGGTGATTACAGCCATGGATGTAGTGCAACAGCTTCACCAAGCTCCCTTTGTCCAGACCCTTGCTCAAATAACCCACACAAAATGTTGATGCTTCAATGATATCTCCCTTATGATATCATAAGTTTGATACTTCACCATTTCTCCATATCAATATGACTCATGAGATCATAAATTTGGTATCACTCAATCTCTCCCTCCCTTCCTTATGAGATCATAAGTTAGGTGCTTCTCTCAAAATCTATCCTATCATGTCATGTGCCATTCAACATGAGAATACCTCCTTATATCATCTTTGAGAGGCCCAACCACTTGAGAGATATTTGGGATAAGTTGAGGATTCCTCTCCTTCAGTTGTGGAGCTTCCCTAAGATCATGCCTTGACCTCTGATTCAAATCCAACCACCTTCAGAGATTGAGGGGATTCTTCCCTGATTTCCTCCAACAAACCAAATTTCACCCATAAAAGGCCAACACTCCCTCAAAAGGAGCACATAGCATTGGAACTCTCCCCTAGAAGACGGTACAGAGTGCCAGCGCTCCTTGACAGTATGTAGGGGAGTGCTCCCTTCCAAATTTTACTTTTGAGTGGATTTTCCAGTGGCAAAAGTCTTGTACTCCTTGTCAATTGATTTCTCCTCTTCAAAACTAGCATTTGAGGTGCCTTAAGTGCCCTTATGATGTCATTAGAGAGATGACATAGGAAATATAACAGTGTGATATTTGCGGCACTTGTGACACTTGCGACCAATATGTGACACTTGTAACAACAACACTAGCCATCATTGCAATGAGTGATTTTGAGGTGTAACACCTATATACAACTTCATGCTACTGCAATATACTCTGCCTCAGCTATAGATAAAGATACTAATGATTGTTTCTTACTTATACATGATACTAAACACTCATCAAAGTATAATGTTGTTCCACTGGTGCTTCGTCAATCATCAATACAACCTTCCCAATTTGCATTTGTGTAGGCAATAAGTGATAGATCCTTTCCTTTTGGATACCATAATCCAAACTCTTATGTTCCTTTGAGATATCTAAAAATCCTCTTCATTACTGATAAATGTGATTCCTTTGGTGCTGCTTGAAATCGTGCCACCTGTCCAACTACTTGCATTACATCTAGATTGGATGTTGTCACATATAGTAGGCTACCAATCATTGACCTGTATTTCCTATTATCTGTAGACATTGAATCATCATATTTTCTCAACTTTCAATTGGTTTTCATGGGAGTGATAACTGGTTTGCAATCTTCCATTCCGAACCTCTTTATCATTTCTCTAATACAATCATTTTGAGAAATAAAAATTCCTTGGTTGGTTTGACATATCTGAAGACCTAGAAAGAAGGATAATTCTCCATGTAATGACATTTCAAATTCATTGTGCATGTCCTTTGCAAATTTCTATCTTAAACTGTCATCAGTACTTCCAAAAATAATATCATCAACATAAATTCAATTAATAAAATATTATCTTGAGTTACCTTGATGTAGAGGTTGCTATCTGCACTTCCTTTTCTGAATCCTGCCCGCTATAGATATTTATCTAGTCTAGAGTACCATGCTCTAGGAGCCTATTTTAGACCATACAAAGCCTTCTTTAATTTACACACATAATCTGCGTTCTCTAAAAATTGAAATCCTTCTGGTTGTTCAATGTAGACTTCTTCTTCAAGTTCCCCATTCAGAAAAGATAATTTTACATCCATATGATACACTTTAATATTTTTGGAGCATGCATAAGCTAAAATAAATTAGATTTCTTCCATTCTAGCAACTGGGGCAAATGTCTCTTCAAATTTGATTCCTTCAACCTGTGCATATCCTTTACATACCAATCTATCTTTGTTCCTTGTAACCTATCCATCTTCATTCAAATTTTTCCTGTATACCCACTTTGTGGCAATCACATTCTTATCCTTTGGTCTTGGAACCAATTCCCAAGTGTCATTTTTCTCTATTTGATCCAATTCTTCATCCATGACCTTATTCCAAAATTCATCCTTTGTAGCCGCTTCAAAACAAGTTGGTTCAATCATAGATGAGAGTGCTAGGCTCATTTGTTTTGGTGAATGGATTCTTCTTCTAGTCTCAACTCATGCATCTTTGTTTCCAATAATCTAATCTAAACGATGATTCTTCTATACTCGTCTGCTATATTTCTTTGGAGGAATTTGTTGAACTTTCTCTTCTTCTTCAGTCAGATCCTCTTCATCTTCCCCTTCTACTTATTTTTCATCTTCTGCTTCTTTTTTGTAAAGTTGTTCCATTGATTCATCTTTTTCTTCCTTTAATTCTTGTCTATCTATTTCATCAATTGTTACGTTGATGCTTTACACAACTTTGTTTAATCTCAGGTTGTAATACTTGTATTCTTTCCTTGTACTTGAGTAACCAAAAATTACTCCTTTGTCCACACAAGAATCAAATTTTCCCATTATTCCATCTTCTCTTTTGATGTAGCATATGCTTCCAAAAACTATGAAGTGTTTCACATTTGTGGGTCTTTCTTTCCATAGCGCATAGGGAGTTTTATCATTGTCGTTTCTGAGTATTACTTCGTTTTGAATGTGAACTGTTGTATTCACTTCCTGTGTCCAAATGATATCTATCAATTTGGAATCCATTAGCATTGTTCAATCCATTTCTTGTATTGTCTCGTTCTTTCTTTCAACAACTCCATTATGTTGAGGTGTCCTAGCAATGGAGAATTGCCTTTTTATTCCATGCTTGCTGTAGTAGTCTATAAATTCTTTTGAAGTGAACTCTCATCCATTATCAGATCTCAAGAATTTGATTTTTGAATCCATTTCATTTTCAACCATTTCCTTGTGGACTTTGAAGTTTTCAAAATCTTGTAACTTATTCCCGAGAAAGCAAACTGCAGTCATTCTTGTATAATAATCAACTAATAACATAAAATATTTCTCACCTTTTAACCCTTTGTTGTAGTTGGTCGAATTAGATCAGTATGCAAAATTTCCAATGGTCTTGTTGTTGAATATTCCTTTGATTTGAACCTGGTCTTTGTGTTCTTTCCTTGTTGACAATGCTTGCATAAAGTGCTGGTTGGTTTTGTGATCTGGGGCATTTCTCTAACTGCTTCCATTTTTCTGACTTTGACAATTTTATCAAAATGTATGTGACCCATTCTTCTGTGCCATAGCCAACTTTCATCTTCCTTTCCTAGGAAACACTTTTCATTTCCAATTTCACTTAATACATATATGTTGCTTGAAGTTCTTTCAGTTGTTACAATCAATTTTCCTGAACCTTATTTTCTTATCTCTCACTTTTGTGAATCGAAAGTAACTTTATGACCTTGGTCACACATTTGACTCACACTTAGAATATTATGTTTCATATCTTCTACTAGTAGAACATTTGTTTCCTTTGTATTCTTGTTCCCAATTCTAACTGTGCCCTTTCCAATGATTTTAGTTGAATCATCATTTCTGAAGGAGACTCATCATTCTGTTTCCTTTCTTAATGTAAGAAACCCATGTCTATCACCTGTCATGTGTTTTGAACAACCACTATCAAAATACCAACCATGTTTTTTCTTCTTATCTTGTAGAACGAGTGTGCATTCTTCATTTCTATATTGATTCTGCTTTCTTATCCATGTCCTTTTCTGAGGTTCATGTTTGTGACCATTGTTGTTCTCTTGTGGTTCTCTAGGAGGGACTGTCATTCTACAATCTTTGGACATGTGTCCAAAGTTGATACATTTGTAGCATTCCACTTTAGTGCTCAAAGATTCAAACCTTTTGTAACTTCTTCTCTGTGTTTCACTAGGCCTTATTGGATAACCCTTTTGTGTATGAATTTCAAAGTTGTTTATGTTCCTGTTGTTAGCTCTGCAATTCACTGCTTTATGTCCAAAATTATTACATGCATAACATATACCAAAAAATATAGTTTGATACTTAGGAGTTGAAAATATTATGAAAGGAGGTACTCTTATGAATCTTTCTTCTTCCCATGGTATATCTATTTCTATCGATCGTTGATTCTGAAATATGACTCTTCTTGGTGGAGGAGAGTCCCTGTAATTTTCTTTGTAGACCTTCCTATCCCCTTTGATTGTTTCTGCATAGCTTTTTGGATATGTTTCTTTCTCTGTTGTTTTTGAGATTGATCCATTTTCTATGTAATTGTATCCAAGTCCGGACTTGTCATGATGAGGTTTTTGACTACTGATAATTTCATTCAAAACTTTTGAGTTGTTCTGCATATTTTTCTTTTGAAGATCCTTTCTTAATGTGACAATATATGCTTCCAAATTTCCAATGATCCTGTCTCTTCCTTCTAGCTGTTCTTTGTGTGCTTATTCAATTATTTTATTTTCTTCAATTTGAACCTTCAAATTTGTGATCATTTGTTCTAGTTCCTAAGTGTCTTCTTTCTTGTCTAGTTCCGCTTGTAGTTTCTTATTTTTCTTCTTTTCTCTTTTGATAAATTCTATGGCACACAAAAATTATTCTCAGTAGTCAGCTTCTACCTCTTCATATTTTTCTTCGGCCTATTCATATTCTTCTTAAGAGTCTTCTTTATCAGAGTCTTCTACTTCCATGAATAGAACTCTTTCTATCTCACTGTCACTGACTTCATCTTCATCTGATGATGAGATGTCTTCTTTGGAGCATAAGATTTTCTTGAAAACTTTATTTGTGGTTCTTTTACCTTTATATGTTTGTTTGATATTTGAGTAATCTTCATCATTTGTCTTTTTATTATGAGGACATTTGTTAGGAAAATGAACAATAAAATCACAATTAAAACAAATCAAAGGAAGCTTACCTCTATATCTGTCGTTGGTTCCCTTGTTCAATCTTTTGACAAATTTGGCCGCTTCTTCATCATCTTCTGAGACGTCAATGTTGCTGCTATGTTCTTTTTCTTTTTCCTTTCCCTTTTTATTTGACCTTTTGGATGCTTTGAAGGATTCTTCTTTTATATATGGATTTTCCTGTTCAATTCTCTTTTCATATGCTATGAAGATTCCATGTAGTTCATTCATTCTTATTGAGTTTATATATGCTCTTTCTTCTAGTGCTAATATCTTAGGGTCAAATATCATAGGAAGAGATCTTAGTACATTTTGAACAATTATAGATTCTTTGATTTCTTCTTCCAATCCAAAGATTGCATTTACTGTTTCATCGACTCATAAAAAATAAGCTGCAATGTTCTCATCTTCCTTCATCTTGAGTTGTTCGAACTGACCTCTGTAAGTTTGAATATTTGTTGCTTTGAATTTTGAATCTCCTTAATAAATATTTCGAAGTTTGTACCAAATATATCTAGCGGATTTACAATGTGAAAATTTGGTGAATACCAATTCTCCAAGACCATTTAGAAGTGCATTTGTGGCTTTGGAATTATTCTGACCGAGTTCCATTTCTTTGTCATTTGTCAGCGGAACTACTGGTGCCATGTATCCATCTACAATTGATTGCCAAATTTCAAATCCCTGTGCCTGTATATATGTCTTCATCCTTATGCTCCAAAATGCATACTTTTGTCCATCAAACTATGGTATTCCATTTTTATACATGTTGTTTCTCTCCCTGATCTACCTTTCAGTGGTTAAACTAATTTCTGAAGCAACCTGCTATGATACCAATTGTTGGATTACTGAGAGGGGGGTGAATCAATAATAGAGAAATCTAATTCTTTTTAACCATATAATGCAAGTGTTATATCAATGTAGCATTATCATCAAATATTTGCGGAGTAAATAAACAATGAACAAATGAACAATCATACACATACATAGTACACTACTATTTTTACGTGGAAACCCAAAGTAGGAGAAAACCACAAAATGATGTTTCTTATATGTCTTGAAGAACTACATTCATTGGAAGCACCAAATTCCTTTGTTTTATAGCTGCAACTAGAAGGAGGCTCCAACCCCCTAGTTTCTCAGGATACAACCTGAGGGAAGCTCCAACTACCCAATTCTCTAGATACAACCAGAAGGAGGCTACAACCCCCTATGTTCTCCAGGTACAATTGGAAGATGGCTACAACCACCTGTGATTTCCTCATCCAACCACCCTAAAGTAGAAGTAGAATTATGGAACCACTGTCACATTATCATTGTGATATATATGACTATACAACTGTATCAACCTGTACCATTGACTTCCATCCAACCTGTACAACTGCCCTATAATCAATCTGTACCTGAACTAAACATGTATCAACCAAATACAATAGATACATGACCTTTAGTTCTGCAACCTACGTATGTACATGCCCTATCTATGCAACAACCCGTGTATGTACGCATTTTTTCTATTATGCAACCTGCGTATATCTTCCTAAAAACTAGGTTTTTCTCTTTCTAAAAACTTCTAACCCTCTACAACTTCTTTCACATAGATGTGCAAACTATCACTGTATCCAGACTATAACTATACCCTGTGCATGAATCCTCATACATAACCTTTACCCAAAGCATATATATATATATCTAGTCATGTGCCATATAGGTGTGTGTAATCATGAACAATTATAATAACCCTCACATGATCTAGTCATCAAACCCTTACTAATATTCAACCACTCAATACATTAGCCACTTCACAAATACAAGATCCCAACCATGTACCACAAAAACCCTTAGCCATATGCCAAGAGATACAAGATGTTCCTCAACAAGAAGTATCAATCATAAATATACCAACACTATATTTATGTAGATATGACTTATACAAAATATCCCATGCAACCACTAATATCTCTAGGGAGAATTCTCAAATATCCATAACCATTTCTCATGCATACATCAAAATCTAACTATTCATAGAAATAATACATACCTTTTGAACCAATGGATATATATGATGTATCTGAGCACTGTAGACCTTCCTGGGTGCTTGATCTCAGAATCTAGAACCTATGCATCTTCATCTTTTCAAGTTTCCATAGATTTACCAACATGTACGAACCCTAATACATTGTCAGCTCGTGTATGTATGCACCCTAATACACTGTCATCTCATGTATGTACGTACCCTAATACACTGTCATCCCGCGTATGCCTCAATATGTACGCACCCTAACACACTATCAGACCGCATATGCCTCGATATGTATGCACCCTAATACACTGTCAATCTGCGTATGCCTAAACAGTTAGGGTTTTTTAGTATTCGTTGTAATTCTAAAAATTTCACCATCAACCCTTCATACTACCTCAACTTCAGATGTATCAATGAGTACTTGTAATAATCCTTACACAACAAAAGATATTCAATGTGTTCAAGTGTGATTAAATTAGAGATCCTTGCCTCTTATTTATACTTTCATGTAGCATCCCACTTTCCTTATTTTTGGTATTTCTCCATTTACTTTATTATTTAAATAATTTCTTTTGCAAACACTTTGACTTTTTGGGGTTTCTAGATGACTCATGAGGGTCCTCCAACTTCACATGGCCATAACTCTATAACCGTGAGGAGTTATGTGATGTTCCACATACCACCGGAAATGGAATGACATGTAATATCCATATAGAATAGTCTTATCTACAAATATATCAAAATTGATACCATTATACATCAAACAAACTTGGGTCCATTATGCAAACCATGTGCTATTGGAATTCGCTACCGAACTTTCTTCAAGGGTTGTGCCACTCAAAACTACAGTATTGGGGAAGATATTGCACAAGAACCTTTTGCGATCTCATCTCTCGAAGTCCTTCAAAGTTTTCCTACGCAATGGAAGGCATTGTTAAAGGATATTGGTGGAATCGATCCTACCGATACAAATTTGATAATATTTGAATTGGAAGATCACATTCCAAGGCTCCCTCCTCAATTAACGTTTCAAATTCAAGTCATATTGGAAAATAAGAATATTGTTCGAGCAGTTGTTGATGAAGGATCTTCAACTTATTTCATGTCTGTCACTTTTTGGAAAACCATTGGCTCTCTTGCCCTTACCAAGTCACACAATACTTTGAAATTTTTTAATGTTACGGTTTTTAAAACTTATGGTGTTCTTCCTTTGTTATCTATTGAGTTAGAAGGAAAAGAGGTTACGGTGTAGGTTGAGGTGTTTGATGCACCTCTTGATTACAACCTTTTACTTGGTCTTTGTTGGATCGATGTTATGTGTGCATTTTTTTCTACTCTTTTCTATGTGCCACTAAGGTAAAGTTGTTATAGCATATCAGCTCACCTTCTTTATTTCTGATTCACGCACTAGTAAAAATTCCATTCATAGAGAAAACACCTCATGGTTATGAGAATGTTGGTGTGGGTCTTTTAAAGGATTCATTGTTAATGGGTACTTTCCCCATTCCACCACTAGATGTTCCTCCTCCTTTTGTTTCTTCTATTAACATGATTTTGAGCAGTGTTGGCAAAACCCATGAGTCTTATGACCCTTGGATAGTACCTATATTCAATGACTGTGTTCGTTATGATGATCGTATGCCTTTAAGTCTAGTGGAATTGGCCTATCAAGCTATTCAATCAACAATTCCTTCTCCTCGTTCTCTCTTAGATGCATCTCCTGATCCGTTTCAAATGGTATTTCACACTGATGAAATGATCATGACAGTTATGTCTATGGAATATACCCCATGGGGTGATGGGAATCATCATTCTATCCTCTTCCTAGAACCCGAGACTATCAAGAGTTACCAATGGATTTCGAATCCTTCTATAGTCATTACTATTCCCCTAGTTTATGAACCAACACGTGATGTTTTGTATGAAGGGAACTTGGGAAATATTTCACCTGCTGTCCCTTTAGATATTTCGATTAATACTGGAATTGTGGAAAATGTTCATATCGGTGCCTCATGTTCTCCTGATGATATTTGAACTTATAAGGCCCTTTTCCAATAATTTCGTGGCATTTTTGCATGGAGTTACGAAGAAATGCCTGGAATTGATCCAGACATTGTTGTACATGAAATTAATACATACCCTAACGCTAAACCCATTAGACAAATACTTTGCCCAGTTCATCCCTGAAAAGATGTCTCGATTAAACTCGAAGTTGAAAAAATTCTTAAATCTGGTTTTGTCTACCTTGTAGCATTGACTAATTGGGTGTCCAATCTTGTTCCGGTTATGAAGAAACAAGGAACAATCCATGTTTGTGTTGATTATAGGGATATTAACAAGGATTGTCCCAAGGATAATTATCCAACCCCTTTCGTCGACCAGATTGTTGACAACTGTGCCGAGAGTGAAATATTCTCTCTGATGGATGGTTTCTCTGGCTATAATCAAATCAATATTTTACTCGTGGATCAACATAAGACTGCTTTTATTTTCCCTTGGGGTACCTTCACATACCATAAACTCCCTTTTGGTCTCAAGAACGTTGGTGCGAATTTTCAATGCACTATGTCTTATGCTTTTCATGATATTAAGCACATTGTACAACCTTACCTAGATGACTTATCGGTGCGTTCCATGTGTCGCCAAGATCACCCGACACACTCACGAGCCATTTTCCTAATCTTTCGATATTATTGCATACGATTGAATCCACATAAATTGTTTTTTTGTGTGGTGTCTAGACGAATTCTCAGCTTTATAATTTCTATGCATGGGATCAGGGTGGATCCTTTGAAGGTTGAAGCTATTATAAATTTTCCTCCTCCTTCTACCTTATGCCAACTCCAAGGTTTGCAAGGGAAGGATTTTTTTTTACGCGGATTCATTCCCAATTATGCCAAACTAACAAAAGTTTTCACTCGATTTCTTAAGAAGGGTCATGATTTTGTATGGGATGACACTACCAACAAAGCCTTTGAAGTTTTGAAACTTACCTTAACCCATACACCACTTATATTTCCCCGCAATTATAGTCATGATTATTTCTTATACTTGGCTTCTTCGGACTCTACCATAGCCATGGTTCTAGTACAAGAGGATCATTCACACGATGAACATGTTATTTAATATTTGATTCGAATTCTTATGACCATAAAAACTAAATATATGCATGTAGAGAAATTGGCCTTGGCGGATGTTCAAGTTGTTCAACGTTTTCGTCATTATATATTATTGTGCAAAACCACATTTAATTTTGATTACAACCCTATGCAATATATCCTTACACAAAAATTGTTTGGGGGGAAATACTCCAAATGGATAGTGATTCTCCAAGAGTTTGATTTGGAGTTTTAGCAAGCCAAGTCAAATACATATTTGGTTTTTGCCGACTTGATATGTGACCTTCCCTCCATTGAGACAAAAACTATAGCAGAAGATTCTTTTCCTGATGAGTCTCTCTTTCTGATCAGTTCAGACGATATCTAGTATAAAGATGTTATCATTTATCTATAAGCCCAAAAATTTTAGCCCGATATTTCTTGTGTATATCTTCATCGTATTAGGTATCAATCCCATCAATATATTATCCTCGGTGATACCCTTTACTGTCGTGGTATTGATAAGGTATTTCGATGATGTCTAACCTATGATGAAGCCGATAAAACTTTAAATGACTTTCATTTCGGAGCATGTGGCGGTCATATGTTTGGGTATGCCACTACCCAAAAGATCTTACGATATGGTTACTTTTGGCCTTTGTTGTTTAAGGATTGCATTATAGAAGTTTAGAAATGCCATGCTTGTCAAACATATAACAAAAAGATTCAATCACATCCTTCTCCTCTTTATCTTGTAGTTTCCATAGGTCCATTCACTAAATGGGGAATTGACTTCATGACATGTAACCCTCACTTGGCCAGGGGGCATGGATACATTATTGTAGCTATGGATTATTTCACTAAATGAGCTAAGAAGATTCCTACATTTGATAATACCGATAAAATTGCAACGTTGTTCATATTCAATCATATCGTCACTAGGTTTGGTGTCCCTCAATCCATCGTCACCAACCATGGCAGCCATTTTCAAAATTTCATGATGTCTGAGCTTACCGATAAGTTGGGTATTTGACATGAAAACTCAACCCCTTAATATCCACAGGCCAATGGCCAAGTTGAAGAAATCAACAAAGTTCTAACCACTATGCTTCGACATATGGTAGGAATTCACAAGTCAAGCTGGCACACAATTCTCTTTTCGTCATTATGGGACTATCAGACGTCTATTAAATATGCCACGGGGTTCACACCTTTCCATTTAGTATATGGTATCGAAGCTATTTTTTCAATTGAATGTGAAATCCCATCTTTGAAACTAGCTGTCGAACTTCACCCTAACACCACAACCAAAGAAGAACGTCTCTTGTATTTAATGCAATTGGATGAGAATCTCCATAATGCTATGTTAGTCATAGAAACCAAGAAAAAACGTGTCAAATATCAATATGAAAAACATGTCAAACCACATGTTTTTTCTGAGGGTGATTTAGTTCTCCTTTACGAACTAGATCGTGATTTGATGGGGGCCAATAAATTCGATCCCATGTGGCATGGCCCTTATATCATTATGAGCTGGTGGATTATGATGGAATCCCTTTGGGTGAACCCAAAAATGGGCTTTACCGAAAGAAGTACTATGCTTAAAGTATTTTTTGCATGAGTACTTTGTGTTTTAGTATATCATACTCTAGTGTGTGTTTTTTGTCAATTCTTGTTATTCCTTTAATCTGCTTACCTTTCCTTGTGCTGGTTTCCAGATGTCAGTGTTCTCACTACCCTATATTGGATTTGCTGATGGTTCTATTCATAGTACTCAAAACCTACCATCCGTTGCATGGGAAATCTATGCACCTACGGATGAGTTGATCAGTCTACACGGTGTTTTCCTTGGTTGTGCAACTAATAATATCGTAGAATACAATGAAATTATTGAGTTATTAATTGAGGAAATTTCATTTGGAATCCATCATATTATTGTACGTCTTGATTTACAACTAGCGGTGCTGCAGTTAAGCAACGTTTATTCCATTCGAAGTCTTACATTGTTACGGGTATACTTGAGAATTCGCCTCTTGGAAAGACATTTTGATTATATTGAATATCAACACATTCCTAGATATCTAAACACATTAACATATCCATTGGATAATTATGTTTTAGATATACATTTGCACCATTTATAAATCTAAACACACATTTAAACGACAAGTAAACCAGTAGAAGTTTTATATTATAGCGTCAAAAGTTACAAAAAAGTGTTTATCCTGAGACCAAAAATGTCAAAATGTTGAAGCACATGGATTCATATACATATGCATCAAGGATGTTTCTAGCTATAACAAATGACTTCTCGTGCCACTCGACGGAGCATTTGACCAATGGATGTTGACACGCCAACTGCATGGAATTGGTAGCGTCGAGGTAACTCGTCCATAGTGATGTCAGGGACGTTTATGGTAAATCCCTCAAGATTATATTTGATCTCCTCGAGATCCTCAGCTTCCACCCCTAAACCCACCACTACACCTATCTCTCCACATATCTGGATAAGATATAATAATAGAGGCCTGAAAGGAGCCACGTTTGCCTTGTTGAGAGCACTTGATTAGTCTCACATAAATAACAAAAGCATTTTATAATTAAAATACCAAAAACAAAATATAATGAAAAAATCCTTCTTACCTATCTCTCCCCACTGAGAACCCTTAGGTAATGCAAGGTCAAAATCTCCATGGAAGTCGGTCATGACATATGAATATTCCTCAAACATGACAAGATGATCCCTCAACCAATGGAATAAATATGGACCATATGTAATGATTGGCACACCGCTATGACGTGCCATCAAATATACCCATATCTTCATTCGAGGATCTCTTGGAGAGGGTATTTCCCATTCCACATGTTGTAGGTGCAAAACAGGGACCCTCTCTAGGAAGAAAGATACCAAAATAGATCCATACCCAAATTGTTTCAATCGACGGGTCCTACACTTTGTCATTTTTTTCTTCATATTTTTTAGAATCCCTCACACCAATTGAAAACCTGGGCCTCCATACACTCGATATCATACTGAAAATGGCTTTGTAAATCCATGTGAGGAGCCACACTCCCTGCCATCCGAGTGATAGTATAGATGATAGTCCTCAAAGGCAAGTCTTGAACATCCTCTATGGAAAATTTTCCACTATGATTCTTTGTACCAGGTATGCAGTGATGTGCTACATAATAATCCATGGGTTCTCAACCACCTCTGCTTCCCGATAGTGAAACTCAAGAGACTCGACGAGATGAACTAGTTAATAAGTAGATTTTATCGATCTCTAGTGTGAGTGTATGCACAACGACATGAAATTATTGCTCATTAACGTCCCACATGTGGACTAAGTATCCCAATAGACTCAATTGGGTCCTCATGCCCTGCACTTTGAAATTTTTTAGCAAGCCACATTCCTAGAGTGCCATAATAGTTCTCAGATCATTCCCAAAAACATAGTCTTCCTCCTTGTGCTCTTGTTCCCTCCACTCAAGCATAATTACCAATGAAAACTTGCCAAACAACAATAAACGATGATTAGGTTCATCAAAATTTTAAAATTTAAAGTTTTCTTTTCTCTATCTTCGTTTTTAGATTTTGAGTTGTGGTCGTCGCAGGGGATATTTTTCCCACAGTGCGGCGTCGTCGTACCCTAGATATAGAACCCCTGTGGCGATTTAAGATCATCGCAGTTCATGATAGGGTGGGCTTGTGACAATCTCAAAGAACAATATCCCTTCAAACATTTCCCATAACTCAAAATTTAACCATAAAAAATGAAAACTTTTACCATGAAAAGAAAGAGGGGAGGAAGAATACCTACTTCACGGAATCGGCTCGATAAATCGTCCATCAGGTGCTCCAGAATCATCACTTGAAAATCAGAGGAAAAAGGGGGTTTTGGGCATTAGTTTGGTGAAAATGCAAATGAAATGGTAAATGGACTAGTTTTGATCTATTTTATTCACTTTTACCATTTTAATTTCAAAATTTAATTAATCGTTAAATAATTTCACCTACGTCATAAACCTAATGAACTTTGCAAAGTGTCGTTATTGTAGTTTGAGAGATCTGATGACCGAAATTTTGATATGGATCACCCTTTTTGGTCATTTTTGCATGTTTTTATGATGTAAATATACTTTTAGGGTTTTTCAGGAAAAACTCCGAGCATGGTATTAATTATTTCTCATGCTCATGAAACTATGAGAATGTAATTGAGTAACCTTTTATCACATTTTTTGGACTTGTAATGGAAATATAAAAAATGAACCCTATGGAGTCTCTTTTAAGATCTTTTAGGCTCCCTAAACATGAAAATATAGTCGAGGGACCTTGTTCTTTTCATGCTCGTAAAAGTATTTGAAGAAAATGTTTGTTGAGCAGTAGATTATCTCTTTTTGGTCTTGTCATAATAACTTATGAAAAAGGACATTATGGAGTTTTCTTTAAGTGTTTTTCAGACTCTTTAAACATGAAAAACCCCCAAGTTTTCTTTCTTTGGACTCATAAAAAAAGCATCGAAAGGCCCATATGGGACTGAACCACTCCTTCCTAGGGTTTGTTAAAAATACTCCGAGGGAATCATCCGAAGGATGATATTACATTACAAGCATATGTTATCCTCCTCAACATTGCTTAAAAATAAAGAGGTGCTCGCCATAACTGGTGGGGGAAAATTTGGAAAGAAATTTGTATCTGTTGTTAGGACCCTATAATAGGGACATCAGTATTCTGACTAGTATCTATCTATTTCAGGCATAAAGAAGATTTCTCATAACGCTATTGCTCATGATGCATAGTGAAGGTGGAAGAAAGAGCTCGACTTCAATCAAGCATAAGCCAAGTACCTTGCATGCGAACTTCAAAGCAAGTTAAAATTCTGGTGCATTGTAGGCAAAAAATTATGAATAGTTGGTTTGTATGAAAAAACGTGATACATGGCTAAGTTTTTGGTTTTGTTTTTAACCTAAACTTTGAATTTATTAGTCCAATTTGGCGTTTTCAAGTCGAAAATGGTTCTCTTCCTTATCACAGGTTTTGGTTTCATCTTATTGAAATTTTGATAAAAAATTGTTGGCCCAAGGCCAAGCTCAACACTGAGAGTTATTCTTCTTAACTTGAGCCATGCACCTACAGTCATCAAGAGTACAAGTCATTTACCAAAGCAACAACATACAAGCCAACACCCATGAGCTAGTGCACAAGCACCATGCTCCAATACATAGCCTCGAGATCACTACATCGACCAAATGATAAAGGGTTTGTGTATATAAAGGGTAAAGGATAGCGTTTCCTCCTCCATGTGGGATATTTCCCACAGTGTTAAAAAAAGAATATAAAATGCAGTGCCAGGTGCCTAGGCAACCACGCAGGTGTCCAAAGGGGCGTGATCTAATTGCTGTAGTTGTCGATCCTATTCAAAATATTAAGGGGAAGGTTGTGATCAATGCATTCTGGTTAATCAATCCCCAGACTATGATGCTTGGGCAAGAGTCCCAAGAAACAACTTCAAATCTTGGGCATCAGAATAAGCCATCTATCTAGGCATTGATCCATGGGTTGAATCGCCATTATTATTTTACTTCCATTAATTACCAGAAAAATGAACTGGAAGAAACGATGCTACTCAATTTACATAAAAAGAAATGGACTGATGGTTTGACTCTACAACGCTTTGATTTCCATTCTGAGAAAAATGAACAGACAGTTTAGGAAATGCTTGATCTTGCAATAAAGTATAATAAAGTTGTACAAGAAGAGGATCAATTATCTCCTGAAAAGATGGATATTGCAAATGTTGGCAGACAAGATGACAAAAAGAACATAGAAGAGCATGTCTCTAATATGATGTCTTCAAACATAGTTCAAACACTTGGGATAATGCTTGACACAGTCGTGTTTTAGTTCTTTTGTTTTTATTGGTTTAGCAAGCCAGTGCACATGAATCATGAGAAACCACAGGAAATGGGAAGCAATGGTGGTATCATACCCCTCCCTCTAAAGATGAACGATACGATGAGCTCCATCAAATCTTGGAGGATTTGAAAGATACTTCATTTGTGAGAAGGGGATCTTGTTGGAGATGATGTTATGGAGACAAGGGTTTTAAACCAAAAATATTTTGTCATTGTTTAGGTTTTTCCTATGTGTTGCATATCTGTCACGATTGATACCTCTGCAGCTAACATCATATCTCGTAATCAAGTTTATGGGTACCAGAACAAACCTGTGCTTGCCATTCCTTGGGGGAAATTTTTGCACAACTTGCAGTGTGTTTCATGGTGGAAAACTATGGAAATCTAAAGATCTTTTACAAGAATATATGAATACAAGCCCTCCAGAAAAACATGAAATATACAGAGTATCAAGATTCAATGGACAATTGAGTTACATGTGTTGCCTACCTTGACAAAGATACTAGAGTAGTATTTCCTGCTCTTTTAGAAATTGTGTTGTCTCTTTTGGTGACACAGGAGAAGATGAAATAGGTAGTCAAGAGTCTGGAGTTGACATTGCGCGGAGATGTTTTCTTCCTGTGCTCGAATTGAAGCTTGTGGTTTTTTGTTGGAAATTTGTGAGATTATATCTACGCATAGTATTTGTTTTTTGCTTAGGAGGTTTGTTTTATGCAGATAAAAAGGCTATGAAACAGGAAATAAAATAAAATAAAATGGAGAAGCTAATGTTCTGGTTGTGGATGCTTCCATAAGGATAGAATTCCAAGGTTTATTTTAATCGAAGTGAATGATTACAATCTTCCATCGTCCTTATTGATTTTGAGATACTTCATTGGAAAGAGACGAGCAGAGACATAGGTCCTCTCCAAATATCCTAATTTGGGTACTATGTTAAAATATGAATTCATATATGGGAAGAGAAAAGTGGATGGATTCGAGATACCTCCTTATTTGACTGGTTAGCCATTATAAAATTTTCAACTTGTAAGAGAAAATTTTACAAGGGCTTTGAGATCTCCATTATTTTCCAAACTTATTCTTGGCTCCTTTAGTTAATCACTGATGATGTGGCTATTTCATTTATCAATACAGTTACAAACGATTCTATTTTTGACATTTTCACAATTCGAAACATACAAGGGAAGCTGGCAGTCAAGGCACCAATTTAGCCAGAGCATTTGAGGCAGATCCATAAATGTAATGAATTTGAGGCACCTCTCAGGTAGTTAGAGGAAAAGTGGATAGACAATTTCATTTAATCAATGAAACCTTTGGCACATGGAGATAAAGAATATTTTATCCAAGATTTCAAGGAAATCAACCACCCAGATGTTCACGACATGAAATAAACACCTGTTGACAGGATTTGAGGGTCAAGTTCCAAATTTGGGGGAGAAATATCGATGGGTAGAGGATCAAACCTATGATTTTATGATTAGATCCATAATAATAGAACATGACACTTAGGAGGAGGTGGCAGAGTATCTCTTTTTCCTAGACAGAGGATAAGCAGTCAAAGGGACAAGTGTCCACTGTTGGTTGTGTAGCCTGATTATCTTCCTGATTCAGAGGTCTTTTACTTTCAGCCATGTTTATACCCCATGAAGTATGTACACTCTTCCATGCGGGAGAGTGCAGAGGGGGGGTGCCCCCTCTATGGGGTTCGGGGGCGAAGCCCCCGAAGGAAAAATTTCCTTGTAAATGTATATTGTAATTTCATTGTAGATCTGGACCGTTCATTATATGGTCATAGATCTAATGATAGAGATTATGTTAGGGTTTTTTTCCCTAGAAGGCAACACTCTTTTATGAGGGAAATGTATTACGGCTATGGTGTATGGCAAATATTGTATTCTGAGATAGGAGACTGTGAGAGAAAGAAGAGGAAGTTACAACGGGTTTGCTGTAGGTTGTATCCCTTCATATGCTGGATAATAATAAAGGAAGGACCTGGCAATTTCTCTGGTGGACGTAGCCCACACTGGGTGAACCACGCAAATCTGTGTCTCTATTGTATTGTGTATCTTCTGTGTTTTTTTTCCGCATTTGTTTTATTTTATTTCTCCATGGTCCTATTTTTCTAACAACTGGTATCAGATCAAAAGGTAACTCGCAGGAAAAGAGGGTTCCTAGTTCGACTGAGAGCAATGTCAGAAGATGGAAAGTTTAGGGTCGAGAAATTTAATAGCCAAAACTACCAATTATGGAAGATGCAGATGGAAGACTATTTGTATCAGAAGAATCTATTCCTACCATTGGGTGGAATAACAAATAACTCGACGGCTATGAAGGACGAAGAATGGGATATTCTTGACATAAAGGCTCTAGGAACGATACGGCTGAGCTTGGCAACGTCGGTGGATTTCAATATTTCGAAAGAAAAGACAACGAAGGGTTTGATGGACGCATTGGCCAAATTGTATGAAAAACCCTCGGCATCCAATAAGGTATTTCTAATGAAGAGATTATTTAATATGAAGATGTCAGAAGGTGGGTCTATTGCAGATCATTTAAATGATTTTAATACGGTTACTAATCAACTAAGTTCTGTAAAAGTGGACTTTGATGATGAGGTCAGGGCTCTTCTAATCTTGTTCTCATTGCCAGAAAGATGGAACGGCTTGGTCATGGCTGTAAGTAACTCTGTCTCTGGTTCAAATACTTTAAAATTTGATGATGTTGTTGGTGTTATCCTTAGTGAGGAAATGCGACGAAAAAGCATAGGTGAGACATCAGGAAATGCATTGAACATGGAGAATAGGGGAAGACAAAAGGATGGAGGAAAGGGTTTCGGGAACCATGGGAATTATAGGAAGGGCAGATCCAAATCCAGACTTGGAAAGATAAAGTGTTGGAATTGTGGGAAGAAAGGACATCTAAATAAATACTACAGAGCTCCAAAGAAACAAAGAGATGGACAGTAGGAGAGAAATCAGGAAGCAAATGTAACAGGTGATGTGTTACAAGATGCTTTGATTCTTTCTGTAGATAATGTTTTTGAGTGTTGGGTAGTAGATTCAGGGGCTTCATTTCATGCCACACCCCATAGGAAACATTTTCTATATTATGTTCAAGGTGATTTTGGACAGGTTCATTTGGGTGACGATGCACCATGCAAAATTGTTGGAATGGGAAAGGTAAACATAAAGCAATGCAATGGAAACCAATAGTTGTTGAAAGAGGTAAGACATGTTCCAAATTAAAGGAAAAATCTAATTTCAACAGGGAAGTTGGCAAGTGAAGGTTGTATATCCATATTTACAGATAAGACGTGGAAGGTCATCAAAGGATCATTGGTGATAGCGAAAGG
>JASDQU010103020.1:749602-783140 GCA_032191745.1 Picea mariana
CAATGTTTGGGTTTATTTATGAAATTAAGAAAAGGGTCATTACAAGAAATCTTAGGAGGAAGAGAAACAGTGGCTGTTGGATCACTGATCATGAATACCCGACAACCGTTGGATCATTCTAAGTGGAAGGATAGGATAAGCTAGAAGACCAACATCGTAGATGGATCGAGCCATCGATCTAAGAACATGATTGATGAACAACATTTGGTTCAGGTAAAAAAGTTGTGAGGAGGTTACTGTTCGGGGAATATCACTTCGGAAGAATTGGCAACTTGAAAGTTGAATTACCCGAAGCCTGAAATAAAAAATGAATAAGGACCATCGGATCTGGAGAAAATGAGATGATCATTAGATCAATGTCTAGTGACCAAAGGAAGCGCAGAGGAGAAGTACAGAGCTGATCAATTGGATCTAAGTGTCAAGGATCAATAGTCGTTGGATCCTGAGATAAATGCACGAAGGTTAATCCTTTGGATGAGTGCAAGAGAGAAGACTTGTCAAAGTCCCGAAGTCCTGAAGTAAGAAGGGACCATCCATCATCAAGACTAACAGGTGGTGCACAATCCACAACTCCAAAGAGAATCACTTTGGGAGTTTCTGGTTGGGAAGGAAACAAAAGTCTCGAAGGACGAAGGTCCAAAGTCGCTCTTAGCCATTGATCTAAGATACATTTAGGGAGTTAGGACAACCTTTAGATCCAAGAGAAGAAAATGTGACACATGTGGAGATCCACATTAGCAAGGACACATGGCACAATTAGATAATGACAAGTGTCAAGTTGAATCGACATTTCAGGTACATGCAAATCACGAATCTGAGTGACACGCGACAGCTACTCATCTCACGACAAGCCATCAAGTGACGTAAGAAATTTACATCACTGCAAGAGTTTTACTTCAATATTTACCACTAGTGATTAGCCTAAAGTTCCAAAGTCTTGAACGCTGAATACCCAAAGAAGATCCAGACCATCAGTTTCTAGAAGGATGCGTGGCAGAAATTTGTGCAGTTCGGGGAAAAATACTTCGGGAAAAAGCGAGAAAAAAAGTTGAGAATTGAGATTCTCGAACCCTAGAAACCCGAATTCAACCTCAACCATCTGATTCTGAGAGACATGCGTCAGTCGATTTCTTACTCTAGATAAAATAAAAGGAAGAAGGAAAGGTTGGAAAGTTAAGATTGTCGAACCCCGAATACCCAAAGGGATTGTGATCGCTGATTCGAGAAGGACAGGTGTCATTAGATCGCAAGATCCAGGTAAAATGCTGAGAGGGAAGTCGAGCAAGGAGAAACTGAAATCTGAGAATGCCAAAGGGAGAAGTCTCGGAGTGGAGGATATTCATTGGATTAAAGATGATAGATGTCAGCAAATCTTCCATTTCGGAAGATATCTAATCAGAAGAAATGAGAAGTTGAGATTTGAAATCTCCAAAGTCCAGAGACCCAAAGGATATCTCAACCATTAATCCGAGAGGGACACACGTCAGTCGATTGTCAACTCTAGAAGATTGAATTATGAAGGAAAGTAGGGTTTGAGAGTTGAAACTCCCGAAGCTCAGATCACGAATTAAACCTCATTCATTGATTTAGAAACGACAGATCTGAAGCATTAGTTCAAGAGCACCATCAAGATCATGAGATCAATGATCCCATCGCATTTTGGGAATGGAAGGTGTATGAACATTAATAAGTTGAGGGCAAGCCGCAATTGAAACCATGGTTTTGGAGAAAGGACACGTGGAGGCTCGAGATGAATTGTGGGGAAAAAATTAGTTTGATTCAAACCACCTTTGGATGCGCCTGCAATTGCGTGGTCACATGACATCAACTCCCAAGGTAATATAAAAAAATGAAGATAGCACTTGCTAGAGAGAGATCGAGAAGAGCCTTTTGAATAGGCATGTGGTCACCGTCGGTGGTCACATGAAGGAAGGGGCTTAGAAGCCAAAGAAGCCAAAACTTGACTGGTCGTAACTGACAGAGAAGATGAAGAGTTGCAACTGCCAGAGAAGCCAATGAATCTTTGGATAACAACCACTGATAATGAACAGATTCAACATAACCACCAGAGAAGATGAAGAGTTGCTAGGATGATCATGTAGAGGACTCAGTGTGAGAAAAACATGCAGAACAAAGAAGAGTGTGTGTTTTTTTGAGAGCTATGCATGTGGGTAGAAAATGACCATGTACATGACCTAAAATGGAGATCAAAGGTGCGTCGTTAGCATCTAGAGACATCACAGAGTATAAAGGAAGAAGAGAAGTTGAACAGAGGTATCGAAGCACACAGTAGGAGAAAGAGAAGAGTATAGAAGTGGAACAAAGTATAGAGGCTAGAGGAAGCAAAGGAGACATGGAGCGGTAACAGACCATATCAGAGACAAAGAAAGTAAGTAAAGTTTTACAAGATTCAATAAGGGTAGTAGGCTAGTGATAGGGAGGATTGCGATCCTCTAAATTCTAGTTGGTGCTAGAAGATATTATGGGAGTTGGTGCTTCCATCTAGTGGGTGCTAGAGAAATCTGAGAGTTGGTGCTCTCTACAAGTTGTAGCTTCCTATCAGAGGTTTTTGTTGGATATATTGTCATTTATGTCAATAGTCAATGTGATGATCTGTTGTTAATGATAAATTACCACATATGATATTGTCATTGATGTCAACAAGTATATCAGTCAGCAATTGATGTCAAACAATATGTAGAGATCAATAGCGCAAGATTAGGAGGAAGAGCGCATTGCACAGTATATCAGGTAACAGAAGAAGTGAGCAGGACGAATAAATTTGTGATTATTGTTGATCATGATAGGATCAACAATGTTCCTATGATCAAATATTAGGAGAATTAGCAACCGACTATCAGTGCATAAAATAATGCACAAACAGTTATTAAATCTCAGGAGATTTAGTGAGGTAAAGAGGCTGTGAGTTCAAATATCTGAATACTCGTCAGTCGTTAGATCAAACCCAAGTTCTCATCAAGCCGTTGGATCATTCTAAGTGGAAGGATAGGATAAGAAAAGATGAAGTCACAAAATGCGAATTCGCGAAATGATCTGGGTCGTTGGATGATCCGTAGGATCTTTTAATGACTTATGGTTGAGTTTTAATTTTGCATGCATTAATTAACCATTTGAGAAAACTTAGTGAAGAATGAGGAAAGAAGAAGAGTCATGAAAGCCATATACATCTATGCAGATCTGAAAAGAAATAACAGACAGCAAACCATAACACACAGATTGATAACAGAGTTTGGCACAACTTTGCCTACGTCTTCGGGCCTTTTTCTTTGTGGGGGAGGCTTCTTTATTTCTGTTCAAAAGCTCAAAAGTACATCTCTGCAATGAAAAATGGCTACAAGACTAATCTATTCATGTTCTTCCAAATCTCTAGAACCATGCAAAGAAAATGACATGCAAAACAGACGCCYGGAGCTCCCAGAAATGGTCCAACAGTGTCTCCTCCTCAAAAGCTTCTCTGCCTCAAAATGGATTTGGCTTGGCTTCTCCTCAGCATAATTCTGATCTGAATGCCCTCCAATGCCTCAACTAGGCCTGGGTTATATAGCTGGGAAAGTTGGTTGCTCATCCCCAACTTCCTCCCAAAAATTAGGCTCCAAAACTACCCAATAACTCCCAAAAACCATTAAAAATAGGCTTAATTACCATTAAAACCCAAAAATTGGTTATAAAACCCACTTTATAGTTAGATTTGGGCATAAGCCCCCTCTTGTCCAATGCGCGCCCCCTTGACAGGGTCATATGGGTTCATATGGCCAAGCGCTAGCCCAAAGGGCTAAGCGCTGGCCCCTCTCCATACAATACTTTGCAATATATTTTATAATGTGGGTTTTACATCATAAGAAATAATTTGATGTATTGGCAAAGACCATTTCTTAAGGTGTTGGGCTTGGTGGTGGTCATGGGTTCAAAACCCATGGACCCCAAAACCTATTTTTTTTTTTTGAAACATGCCATTTCAACTAATGACTGGGTGCCACATCGCTGCCCATGATTGGGCCACGTGGCATCTCCCCATTTGCCGGATTAATGCCACTTGTCAGTTATTGACTGGTCCAGTTGCCTGCCACATGTCTGCCTTGTCAGTGAACCTACCCAATCACCATCATCCAGAGAGTGCCACGTCATCTCCTGCACAGTCAGCATGCTGATGTCATCAGCGTTGACTTTTTGACCAGTTGACCTTTGACTTTTTACATGTTTGGGCTTCCGATCAGAATGCGATAACTTTCGCATACGGAGCCCGTTTAACAAAGTAAATATACCACCAAAATCAGGAAGACGAGACAGATGCAATGGAATAGGTTTCGTCGCATTCCGAACACTTTCATTTTTGAGCATTTTTCAAGCCCTGTCAGGCTTCTGGATCCGATTTCAGATCACGCCTCCCCACAATAAGACCTTTTAGTCCCCAAAAGGTTATTGACCAATCAAAAAGCTCGGGATAGGCCACCTGGCTTGCTCTCTATCTCTGAACTCTGTCCTATGCACCTGTCTCATCAAGATCAACTGTAACACAATCATGACAACTAACAATATATTGTTAGCCATTTGAACTCTGTTACATCTTATTGAAGCTACTATCATCCATGTAGAAAACATTGCTAATGACAGTATCAAAAAGACGACTGCAAATGAACTGATATACTTGAAATATCTGCACGACATGAGCTTATCTTGAATCAACTTATGATTGATTTTCCATTCAACAACCATATCTTGTTCTTGCTTAAGATCAATTACTTCATTTGAAACAATTATTGGTTTGTTGCATGCTTGCACTGCGTTCGTTAATTGTTCAATTATTTGAAGTGTTTTATTTGCTTTAACACGATGAGCATGAACCATAGAATCATGACCTGCTTTAGTGAATTGATATTGATTCTTTGTCCTGTAGAAGATTGCCTTACGATCATATAAGTACGGACTACCTAAGATCATTCCACATTCTCTTAACGACACAACATCACAAGTTACTTTGTCCACATACTTAGATGAAATTGTAAATTTGATTGTGCATTGTTTTGTTATGTGCAGATGATGATTGCTCATCCATTTAAGTGTCTAAGGCTTATGATGAGTTTGTGTTTTTAATCCCAATTTCTTAACCAATTCTTCAGAGATTATATTAGATTGAGATCCACTGTCAATTAATGTGTCTATCTTAGTGTGTCGCATGATTACTCTTATATGAAACAACTTATTTCTACAATCAATATATTCACCATTTTTACCTATCATACCAACCAATGAGATCTTTGAATCATCACCTGAATCCGATCCCAAGTCTGTGGGTTTTGATGTCGTTGCCACTGTTTGCATTCCCTTCTTTTCTTTGAACCACTTTGGCCTCTTCTCGGGATGCAACTGCCAACATTTGTCCTCATCATGTCCCTCTTTCTTGCAATGCTTTCAAGAGGGATTTCCTTCCTTCTTTTCCACTACATTTGCATTCTTGCCATTTCCATGCCTTTTCCTCTTGTCCTCTTTCCTCGAAGATGAAAATTCCCCTAACACACCTACTTTCCCTGCTTCAATACACGTAGCTTGAACAGAAACCTCATCAAGGTTAGTGGGTCCAAACATGAAAACAGTGTTCCTAATATGCACAGGGAAACCTCTTATATACTTCATAAGGGTTTCTTGTGTTTGCAAAGGAATATCTAACATTAATGCCATTTTTCGAAATCCATTGGTGTATTCTTGCACTGTTTGTCCTTTTCTTACTTTTAAAGATTGCCATTCAATTATTGCTTTTTCTTTATAACCCAAAGGATAGAATTGTTTCCTAAGTGCAGAAATGAAATCCTTCCATGATGGAAATACATTACCCACATTTTTGTGTTCCTTTTTGCAGCTTGCTTTGCCACCAGATAAGAGTTGTACCTGCAAGTCTCAAAGATGCCAACTTGATTTGTGTGGCCTCATCCTTGATGTGTTGCACACTCCAGTATACCTCCATCTGCCTGATCCAGTTATCAAGTTTTTCTGCATTTACTTCACCATCATATATGAGCAACTCAAATTTTACATCAAGTTTTAACAATGGCATTTCATGTTTATTCTTATGAACATTTTTCTTTCCACTAGATTTAGAACTTGAACTTGAAGAAGAAGGAGAAGAAGGAGGTGTTGATGGAGGTGAAGGAGGAATCTGAGGATGGTTCTCTTCCTCTTCCCTTTTTCCTTTTGAAAAATCACCCAAAACCGGTCGCTTCCGTTCCAAGTAATCTTCGTACAATACTTTCACCATCTCCGACATAGCAAGGAATGTTTTTCGGAACTCTTTCTCATCTTGAGAAATCCCTTCTTCCGATGCCATCTTCTCGCTATGAGAAGCTCTTTTTCTCAATCCAATTAATGGATTCTCTGCAACAAGCTCACCTTCACCACGTTGTATCTTTTCCCTGGTTAACATGCAAAACTCAATTCCAAACGTCAACTAGCTCTGATACCACTTGATCCGTAGGATCTTTTAATGACATATGGTTGAGTTTTAATTTTGCATGCGTTAATTAACCATTTGACAAAACTTAGTGAAGAATGAGGAAAGAAGAGGAGTCATGACAGCCATATACATCTATGAAGATCTGAAAAGAAATAATAGACAACAAACCATAACACGCAGATTGATAACGGAGTTCGGCACAACTTTGCCTACGTCTCCGAGCCTTTTTCTCTGTGGGGGAGGCTTCTTTATTTCTGTTCAAAAGCTCAAAAGTACATCGCTGCAATGCCAAATGGATACAAGACTGATCTGGTCATGTTCTTCCATATCTCGAGAACCATGCAAAGAAAACGACACGCAAAACGGATGTCTGGAGCTCCCAGAAATGGTCCGACAGTGTCTCCTCCTCAAAAGCTTCTCTGCCTCAAAATGGCATTGGCTTGGCTTCTCCTCAGCATAATTCTGCTCTAAATTCCCTCCAATGCCTCAAACAGGACTGGGTTATATAGCTGGGAAAGTTGGTTGCTCATCCCCAACTTCCTCCCAAAAATTAGGCTCCAAAACTACCCAATAACTCCCAAAAACCATTAAAAATAGGCTTAATTACCATTAAAACCCAAAAATTGGTTATAAAACCCACTTTATAGTTAGATTTGGGCATAATTCCCCTCTTGCCCAATGTGCGCCCCCTTGACAGGGTCATATGGGTTCATATGGCCAAGCGCTAGCCCAAAGGGCTAAGCGTTGGCCCCTCTCCATACAATATTTTGCAATATATTTTATAATGTGGGTTTTACATCATAAGAAATAATTTGGTGTATTGGCAAAGACCATTTCTTAAGGTGTTGGGCTTGGTGGTGGTCATGGGTTCAAAACCCATGGAGCCCAAAACATTTTTTTTTTTTTTTAAACATGCCATTTCAACTGATGACTGGGTGCCACATGGCTGCCCATGATTGGGCCACGTGGCATCTCCCCATTTGCCGGATTAATGCCACTTGTCAGTTATTGACTGGTCTAGTTGCCTGCCACATGTCTGCCTTGTCGGTAAACCTGCCCAATCACCATCAGCCAGATAGTTCCACATCATCTCCTGCATAGTCAGCATGTTGATGTCATCAGTGTTGACTTTTTGACCAGTTGACCTTTGACTTTTTACCTGTTTGGGCTTCCGATCAGAACGTGATAACTTTCTCATACAGAGCCCGTTTGACAAAGTAAATATATCGTCGAAATCAGGAAGACAAGACAGACGCAATGGCATAGGTTTCATCGCATTCTGAACACTTTCATTTTTGAGCATTTTTCAAGCCCTGTCAGGCTTTTGGATCCGATTTCGGATGATTGGATCTAGAGGATACGTGGCGAGAGATCAACATTTATTTGACTCATGAGTTGGAGAAGTCAAAGGTGAGAGTTGTAGGAACTTGTGAAATGTGAAGACATGACTTGATCGCAACCATTCGATTAGAGTGAAAATATCCATAGCCCTTGGATCATCTCAATGTGGAAGGATGGGATAAATGGGGCTAAAAGGTTGAGATTTGGATTAGTCAAATACCCGTCAGCCGTCAGATTAAATCTGATACCTGTCATCCATCACATTGGGTTAAAGTGGAAGGACAAGATAAGATACAAGAGCTACATTGCAGATGGATCATGCTTTCGATCCTAGATTCTGATTGAATGAACATCCTTCACTACGATTCTAAAAGATGTGAGGAACTTACGCTCTGTCAATTTGAGATTTCAAATACCCAGAGCCCGGAAATCCGAAGTAAATAAGGATCATTGGATTTGGAGGATGAACGAGGATCATTAGATCAGGACTGTTGGTCAGCAGACCACATTAGCAAGGATGTGTGGGAGATCCATGTTCTAGGAATCTCGTCGGCAAGGATGTGTGGGAGATCCACGTCATCAAACCTTGTCAGCAAGGACGCGTGGAAGACCACGTCAAAAACTACACATGGCATAATCAGAATATGACAAATGTCAAGAGGAAATTGACTCATGCCATGTCAACAAGTGACATAAGAGAGTTACGTTAGTAAGGGAGAATTTATTCGGGAGTTTCAAATGTCAAAAGTTATGAATTTCCGAAGGCCGAAGACCTGAAGTTGCTCTCATCCATCGATCTAAGAAAACACCGGGAGTTAGGAAAACCATTAGATCTAGGAGAAGAGCATGTGCCACATGAGGATCCACATCAGCAAGACTACATCAACATTGACACATGGCATAATCAAACACTGAAAAGTGTCAAGTTGATTCAACATTTCAGGTACGTACAAATCACGAATATGAGTGGCACATGGAAACTAATCGACTCGTGACACATCATCAAGTGACGTAAGAAGTTACGTCACTCTGGGATTTTTTCTTCGGGAATTTTTACCATTACACTCGCCCAACCTATGAAGTCCTGAAAGACAAAATCCCGAAATGAATATGTGTCGTTCGATCTGAAAGATCGCTTCGGGAGTACTCTCGACTGTTGATCATACTACAATGAAATTTGAGGCCTAAGAATTCCGAATCTTGGATACGCGAAAGGATATCGATCATTGATAAAAAGAGAGACATGCGTCAGCTGTTTATCAACTCCGGAAGAATAACGTACGTAGGAAAGAAGAAGTTTTGATATTTGATATCTCTGGAGTCTGGAGACCCGGAGAAAATGGTGGCCATACATCTCAATGCTTTATTAAGTCATAGTCATCGGATTTAGCAATGGAAGGATGAGAGTAAGGTTTAAACCTGACCGTTGATCTGTCTCCGTGAAATAAAAGTGAACCATTCGATTGTTTCGACGATACAGTAATCGATAGTTTCAAAATGTTGGAAGTCACGAATTCCCAAATGGAAAAGTGTCGAAGTCCCGTTAGTAATCCATCCCATCATAACATTGAATCGTAACCATTGAAATGATAAAAGCTCAAGCACTCATCTCACTTAGCTCTTGATCATTGTCGATGGTCATATGCTATAATATTTTTAAAAGGAAATTATAATATGTCGATATAGTTGGTAAAACATGTGTTTTTGTAATGCACGGTCATATGTGATGGTTTGAAGGGAGCGCCTCCATGAAATTTGGTCTCTGTGAACATAACAGATTCAAGAACGAATTTAATGGACGAAATTGATCCTTAAGTGATCAATTTATGAAAAATCGTCATAGTGAAAATAATTATAGAGATTATTGTTAAAGTTAATTAAAGAGGTGTGTTGGTCCAAACGAAGGGACACAATGTTTCACACTCATGTTGTTTTGAAGAATATATAAGCATGAAAGAGTAGGAGAATAAAGTGTCTCTATACTTCAGAATAGAAGATCAAAAACTGAAGCATATTCCAAGATGATATCAAAGGAAAGAAAATGTCAATTACAGAAAGAAGATGAAATGCGGTGATGAGTGTCTTTTGATATACCTCTGATCATAAGATCAAATTGATTCTATAATGGATCAGTACTACTGGAGTTGAATAAACTCTAGTTGGATAGACTGGGTTCTATCATCAAGCTAGGTCTTGCGCCAAGTTGGGTCTTGGCTGAGATTTGGTGCTCTCCGAGGGGTTGGTGCTCCTTAATTTAGTTGGTGTTGAAACAATAGTTGGTGCTAAAGAAAATCCTCGTTCACATATATTCATTTTACTATGTTCATATCAATTATACAAACATATTGTGTCTCTGTGTCCATTTTGATTATGATTTGATTGTTATTAATCTTTTCAATTATGTTTTATCAGGTAACTTGATTGAAGAAAAAGTTATAATGGCTCACACACTAATTCACCCCCCCCCTCTTAGTGTGGGTCGTGTTTTCTTCAATTGGTATCAAAGGGAGGCTCCTTCAAACACAATTTAAACACTGGAACGAAGATCCTGAATAAATGGGTGGACACATGGATCTCTCTGCAATTGAAGCTCCTTTATTCGATGGAACAAATTATTCCTCATGGAGAGAAAATATGAAATAGTTTTTGAATTCAAAAGAATCTGAGGTTTGGAATTCATTAGTAAGAAATCCCTGTGACTTAACTAAATCAAAGAATCTATCCAAAATTACAGTCCAAAGAAGAGCAAGGAAGAACAATGAAGTGGCATTGAAGATTCTTCTCAATGCATTATCAGATATAGTCAAGGAACTCATAGGACTATGCACATCCACCAAGGACTTATGGCTAAAATTAGAAAAGATGGATCAAATAAAAAATGAAGACACATAAGACATTCCTATCAAGGTTGAAGATCAAGACTCAGCCATCAATAAAAGTAAGGACTCTCCACAATATTTCGACTACAATAGCAATGATATTGAATCCTCCTCTGCAAGTAAAGAAGAAGACTTAGATATAATAACATAATGTTTTGTTAGCATTTATCCCATTGAAAATGAAGAAGAAGAACTATCAAAGGCCAATAAAAAGGTTGATTGGAGGCTCTTTGAATACCTCTATAACCCTAATGAATCAGACTATAGCTATCTTCATGACTACACTCAAAAATTTCTTGAAAAGAGTCAAAATCATGTCTTGGAAATAAAGAAAATGCTCAATGACAATGAAAAGATAATATATGAGCAGGACAATCATTTAGAAGAGAAAGAAGAGGAGATTGAGAAGCTAAAGAAAGAAATTAGTCAAGTAAAAGAAAAGAAGGAAGATGATGAGCTTAGAAATCAGAAGCATATCTTGGAAATAAAAGAAAAGCTCAAGGATAATAAAGAAATTATATCTGAGAAAAAGATTCAGTTAGAAAACAAAGAAGAAGAGATCAAACAATTGAAAACAAATGTTGTTGATCTAACAAAATAAAAGGAAGAGAAAATAAAGAGACTAAAAAATGAAATCAGTCAAGCAAAAGAAGAAAATAAGGAAGATGATGTCTCAAGAAAAAACCTTATAGATCTAAAAGAGATAAGGGAAAGCTATTTCAATATTAAAATCCAACTTGAAGAAGTTAAAAGGAGAGAAGAGGTAGTAAGGAACCAGTTGGACAAAAAGGAAGAATCCTGTCATGGGATGGAAGCAACAGTTGTGAACCTTAGAAAGATGGTTGAGAAGTCAGACACCCAAATCAAGTTCTTGAACAGCTCCATGACCCTGGATGAGATCTTGGATAATCGTAGATCACCAAATGACAAATCTGGCATTGGATACAATAAGGAAAAGATCAGTACCCCTAAGAAATCTGATGCAGGTCCTTCATTTGTAAAAGGTGAAAACATGTCTAACACAAGTCCTTCACTTGTAAAGGATGAAAACATGTCTGACACAAATCCTTCATTTTCAAAAGATAAAAACAGGTCTGACACAACTCCTTCATTTGAAAAAATTGAAAGCAGGTATGACTCAGGTTCTTCATGTTCAAGAAATAAAAGAAATGCTACAAAATTTAGAATATCATATCATGGAATACATCCATAAGCTATTCATAGACCTCAAAGCAAGTTAAAAAGAGAGACATCTTCATGGATGAATCAAAGAAGGTATGAGACTGTCTTTAACGGTTATTGTTTTTCTTGTAATATATATGGTCATAAAGACTTGGATTGTAGGCACCATGGAAGAAAACAAGTAGGTAGGTTCAAGAACAGTATAACATGTTGGAACTGCAATCATGTTGGACATATTGTTGTACATTGTTACACTATGAGATAATATAGTTGTGGTGGATATGGCCACAAATCCTATAACTCTTGGAGCTCCAGAAAATAGTCAATGAGAAATGCATCATACAGGACGATAAAAGGTGTAAATGAAACATGGAAGAAAAAATAAACTACAATAATAAATTATCAGAGAACAAATCTCAAGAAACCAGGACACTCATATATGTGGATAGAAAATACTGAACAAATGAACATGAGTAAAGTTGAATGTTGCAAAAAGAATGTCATTCATGCGACAAGAGTAGCATAAAGTTGTCTTAGACAACTTTAGAACAATGTACAGTAAAGAAGCATCTTGGTTAAAAACATATACATTTGCTTAGAGATTAATGAGAATCAATGGGAAGATCCAAAAGTTGTTTGAATAAGATGAGCTACAATTACGCAGTGTTCCAGTAAGACAACAATATCCACAGCAACAACGTTCTGATGTACAAAATGATGTACATGACATCTTGTAGAGATAAAAAGAAGAGAGGGTCTGTCAGAAAGATCTACCCTTTTAGAAACAAAGGGGGAGAAAAATCAGTAAAAAATCAAGGGAAGTTTTGGTTAGTAAATAATAAAGTAATTGGATTAAGTTTTGAAAAGACTTGATCACTACCAAAAATTTGTATCAAGAAAGACTACTCATTTGAAAACACAAAAATCCCAATCAAATGAGATAAGAAGTTAGTAAATTAACAAGGGAAGAAAGCCTGTCAGGAAGAGCTATCCTTTCAAAAACAAAGGTGGAGAGTAGTCAGAAGTAGAGAGAAAGCATATTGACAAGGGAAGGCATTCATCTATGAAAGGCAGAACATGTCTATAAGAAAAGTTACCCAAGTTCAATCTGGTCAGTAACATAGAGAGCTTTATCATTGGTCAGAGAAGTAACTATACTGATAGATAATAGGAGAAGAAACACTTTTCCATTGATGCCAAAGGGGGATAGAAACTTCATAAAAGGAAAACTTCATAAGAAGAAAGCATCATCACAAGGTGAGTTTTGTATATGAAGTTAGTAGGTTTCCCTCAATGACAAAGGGGGAGATTTTTGGATATATTGTCATTGATGTCAATAGTCGATGTGATGATCTTTTTTTAATGATCAATTACCACATATGATATTGTCATTGATGTCAACAAGTATATCAGTCAACAATAGATGTCAAACAGTGTGCAAAGATTGATAGCGCAATATCAGGAGGAAGAGCGCATTGCACAGTATATCAGGTACCAGAAGAAGCAAATAGGATGAAGCAATTTGTGATTATTGTTGATCATGATAGGATCAACAATGTTCCTATGATCAAATTTCAGAAGAATTAGAAACCGACTATCAATGCATAAGAGAATGCACAAAAAATTATTAAAGCTCAGGAGAGTTAGTGAGGTAAAGAGGCTATGAGCTCGAATACCCGTCAGTCGTTGGATCAAACCCGAGTTCTCATCAAGTCATTGGATAATTCTAAGTGGAGGGATAGGATAAGAAAATATGAATTTACGAAATGCAAATTCATGAAATGATCTGGGTCATTGGATCCAAAGGACACATGGCGAAATATCAACATTTCGTTGACTCAGGAGTTGGAGAAGTCAAAGGTGAGAGTTGTAGGAACTCACAAAATGCGAAGTCGTGATTTGATCACAACCATCCGATCAGAGTGAGAATATCCACATCCATCGGATCATCTCAATGTGGAAGGATAGGATAAACGTGGCTAAAAGGTTGAGATTTGGATTAGCCGAATACCCATCAGTGGTCGAATTAAATCTGATACCCGTCAGTCGTCAGATCATGTTAAAGTGGAAGGATAGGATAAGCTACAAGAGCTGCATCATAGAAGGATTGTGTCATCGATCCTAGATCCTGATAGAAAAAACATCCTTCAATGTGGGTCTAAAATATGTGAGGAACTTACGCTCCATCAGTTTGATATTTGAAATTCCCGGAGCTCGAAAATTCAAAGTAAATAAGGATCGTTGGATTTGGAGGATGAACGAGCATCGTTGGATCAGGACTATTGGTCAGCAGACCACGTCAACAAGGAGGTGTGGGAGATCCATGTTAGTGAACCTCGTCAGTAAGGATGTGTGGGAGATCCACGTCAACAAATCTCGTCAGCAAGGACGCGTGGAAGACCACGTCAGCAAGTACACATGGCATAATCACAAGATGAAAAATGTCAAGAGGAAATTGAATCATGCCATGTCAACAAGTTACGTAAGCGAGTTACATCACTTCAGGGGAATTTATTGGGGAGTTTCAAATGTCAAAAGTTACGAAGTCCCGAAGGAAGAAGACCCAAAGTTGCTCTCAGCCGTCGATCTAAGAATACACCGGGAATTAGGACAACTGTTATATCCAGGAGAAGAGCATGTGCCACATGAGGATCCACTTCAGAATGACTACCTCAGCATTGACACATGACACAATCAGACACTAACAAGTGTCAAGTGTATTCACCATTTTAGGTATGTGAAAATCACGAATATGAGTGACACATGGAAACTACTCGGCTCGTGACACATCATCAAGAGACGTAAGCAGTTATGTCACTCCGGGAATTTTTCTTCGGGAGTTTTTACCATTGCACTTTCCCAACCTTCAAAGTCCCGAAAGACAAAATACTGAAACAGGCATAAGTCGTCCGATCTGAAAGATCGCTTCGCGAGTACTCTCGATTGTTGATCATACTACAACAAAAGTTGAGGCTTGAGAATTTCAAATCCCGAAGACGTGAAAGGATATCAACCGTTGATCAAAAGAGAGACATGCGTCAGCCGTTTGTCAACTCCGGAAGAATAACGTATGGAGGAAAGAAGGAGTTTTGAGATTTGATACTCTAGAGTTTGGAGACTCGGAGAAAATGGTGGCCATCCATCTCAATGCTTGATTAAGTCATAGTCGTCGGATTTAGCAATGAAAGAATGAGAGTAAGGTTTAAACCTGACCGTTGATCTGTCTCTGCGAAATAAGCATGAATCGTCCGATTGTTTCGGTGATATAGTAATCAGGAGTTTTGAAAAGTTGGAAGTCACAAATTCCCGAAAGGAAAAGTGCCAAAATCCCGTCAGTCGTCCATCCCGTGAGAAGATCAAATCGTAATCGTTGAAATGATAAACTCTCAAGTGCTCGTCTCACTTATCTATTGGTCACCTCTGATGGTCATATGCTATAAGATTTTTAAAAGGAAATTGTAATATGTCGCTATAGTTGGTAAAAGTCGTGTTTTTGTAACCCATGGTCATATGTGATGGTTCGAAGGAATCACCTCCACAGAATCTATTCTCTTTGAACATAACATATTCAAGAATAAATTTAATGGATGAAATTGATCCTTAAGTGATCAATTTATGAAAATTCATCACAGTGAAAATAATTATAGAGATTATTGTTAAAGTTAATTAAAGAGGTGTGTTGGTCCAAACGAAGGGACACAGTGTTTCACACTCATGTTGTTTTGAAGAATATATAAGCATGAAAGAGTGGGAGAAGAAAGTATCTCTATACTTTAGAATAGAAGATCAAAAACTGAAGCACATTCCAAGAAGATATCAGAGGAAAGAAAATGTGAATTACAAAAAGAAGATGAAATGTGGTGATGAGTGTATTTTGATATACCTTTGATCATAAGATCGAATTGATTCTATAATGGATCACTACTAATGAAGTTGAATAAACTCTATTTTGATATACTGGGTTCTATCAGTAAGCTGGGTCTTGCACCAAGATGCGTCTTAGCTAAGAGTTAGTGCTCTCTGAGGGGTTGGTGCTCCTTACTTCATTTGGTGATGAAACAATAGCTGGTGCTAAAGAAAATCCTCTTTCACATATATTCATTTTACTATGTTCATATCAATTATACAAAAGCTTATACAAATATCTAGTGACTCTGTGTCCATTGTGATTATAATTTGATTGTTATTAATTTATTCAATTATGTTTTATCTGGTAACTTGATTGAAGAAAAAGTTGGAATAGTTGACACACTAATTCACCCCCCCTCTTAGTGTGGGTCGTGTGTTCTTCAGTTGTAGCCTCATATTTGAGTTGGAGCTCAAATACTATGATGTACATGAAAGTTGGAGCTCAAATACTATGATGTACATGAAAGTTGGAGCTTGATTGACATACTAAGAAGAGGTTTTCACCCTTATGGGTTTCCTCATGAAACTCAGTGTCTCTCTGTATTCTATGTGATTGATCAAATATTGTATATCTATCCATGTTAAGTTATCAGCAACACATAAAATAATAATCTGGAAAGAATATGAAAATAACAGGATACGTTTCAAGCTTATATACCTAACTGATTCTCCCCCTCTCAGTTATATTTCCAACAATTGGTATCAAATTTGGTGCCTTTGATCAAAGGTAGATCCATAAGCTTGAACATGACTAGTCATGATGGAAGTTCAACTAATAGAATCCCTCTGTTTGATGGAACAAACTTTGTCTTCTGGAAAATAAGAATGAGAACACATTTAATGTCTTTGGGTGTTGATGTTTGGCCTATCATTGAAACAAGATATGTGAAGCTTGTAGTCTTGGCCTCAAAAGATAATAAGATGGAGTTTAGATTTAATGCAAAAGTAATGAATGCCATTCTTAGTGGACTTGTTGAAGCCAATTTTGTCAAAGTCATGCACTGTGATTCAGCAAAATTTATGTGGGACAAGTTGATAAGTAGTTATGAAGGTAATGAAAATATGAAAGATGCAAAACTTCAAACTCTCAGACTGAAATTTGAGCAGTTAAAAATGGATGAAGACGAAACTATCAGTAAGTACTTCTTATGTATAGAATAACTTGTCAACATTATGAAAGGCCTAGGTGAAACGATAGATGAATCTTTTCTAGTCCAGAAAATATTAAGATCTCTTCTTGATAGATTTAACTCAAAGGTCTCTACTATAGAGGAAATAGTTGATCTCGAAACGTTGACACTAGATCAACTTCCTATGAAATGAGAATCACCAAAGGTAAATCCACTACAAGAGAGGCATCTTTTAAAGTAGAGAAAAACACAGACTCCGATATAGATGAGATTGAAGCAAATTTTGTGAGAAGACTGAAGAAAGGATCAGGCAAATAAAAAGGTAAACTTCCCTTCAAATGTTTCAACTGTGGTAAGATAGGTCATTTTTCATCTAAGTGTCCTCACAAAAGAAAGATTCAGACATATGACAATGAAGAGAAGCACAAACACAAGAAGGTTTATAAAGAGAATAAATTTAAGAAGAAAAGCCTTTGTGTAAACAATGATGATGATCCCTCAGATGATGAAAGTAGTGACTCTTCTATTTAAGATAAAATAAATGATATCATGCTAATAGGTTTAGAATATCTAAACACTGGAGATACATGAAGTGATTTCACTGATTGTGAAGCAGTAGTAGATTTTGAAGGAGAAATTGTCAATGCCATGGAAGAGATTGATAGACTCAGAGAAAAGAAAAGAAAACAAAAACAATTATTGCTCAGGTATGAGAAAACATGCAATGAACCATCTGAAGAAATTTCTCTGTTAAAGGTTAAGTTAGAATAAGATAACAATATTGAATATGTCCTCAAATAGCAATTAAAGGAAGCCGAAACAAAAGGTGAAAAATTGGAAGCTGAAGTAGTGACTGTCAGAAAAGATCTAGAGAAATGTCAGGCCTTATATCATCAGAATCTGACAGGTATTAAAGCCTTAGAAGGATTAGCCTCCATCCTGAATCAGCAAAGAAATTCAAATTTGAAAACTAGTTTGGTTTATGAAGAGGGATCAAGTAGTGGTCATCCAAGCAACAAAGAATCCATCAAGTTTGTTAAATCTACAACCAATGACAAAAACGAACCTGCAAAAACAAAGGAAGAGAATCAACCGCCAAGGAGGAGTGAAGGAAAGGCTACCAGAAATGAATATGTAGAAAAAAGAAATAATACACCCTCTACTCAAGGAAATCATCAACATGGGAGAAATTGACCTGCTCAAAGAAGACAACCATTTTCTAGGTACAAATATTTTTTTATATGGATATTGTTTTTACAGCTCTAACTTTGGCCACAAAGTTGTAAATTGGTCTTTAAGATTTAGACATGAACAATCAAGAAAACCAAGGAATAAATATCTGCCACAAAAAAGAATGAGAGAACCAAGTTGTTAAGAATCTGAATAGATCTACAAATATAATCACCACAAATACTGAATACACAATATATCAACAGATCAAGATAGAAGAACAATATGAAATTTTATTTTTTTTATATCAAAACCCTTGAGGTAGAGCAACACCGTACAATGGATCCTATTATGGAAGAGATCCTCTCATTTTCACTTGCCTCTTTGAGGGGGATTCCTCCTAATGAACTTCAGCTCCAAACACAATATTTCTCTTCATGTCCCATTACATTGTTTGAACCCCTTTATATAGTGCTACCATCACCTAAGAACATTCTAGAGAAGTAATCTTCTAGAAGTAAAACCTTCTAAGAAGTCCTCTTACATTTATTATATCTAACTATCATAGTGGGCCTTATTTAATAATATAGTGGAGCTATTCCACCTTACATTCAATGGCCTCCACTATTATCACTATGGGCCCTCTGGGCCCCCCCACTACCTCTCTAGCTACCTTACATTCCATCCCCCTTATGAAAGCGTTGTTCTCAATGCTTGATGTACAACCATATACCAGGGTCCCATGGATAAGTGTGGACCATAGTGCTAAAGTATACTAGAGAACCAGGGTCCCATTGAGAAATAGTAGCCACCATGCTGAAGTAGTCCAACCGCCATTGTAAACCAGGATCCCATTACATTGCTTGAACCCCTTTATATAGTGCTACCATCACCTAAGAACATTCTAGAGGAGGAATCTTCTAGAAGTAGAACCTTCTAAGAAGTCTTATTACATTTATTATATCTAACTACCATAGTGGGCCTTATTTAACAATATAGTGGACCAATTCCACCTTACATTGACTGGCCTCCACTATTATCACTATGGGCCCTCTGGGCCCCCCTACTACCTCTCTAGCTACACCGTACAATGGATCCTATTATGGAAGGGATCCTCTCCTATTCACTTTCCTCTTCGAGGGGGCATCCTCCTATTGAGATACCGCTCCAAATGCAATATTTCTTTTCATATATCATTACATTGCTTGAACACCTTTATATAGTTCTACCATCACCTAAGAACATTCTATAGGAGGAATATTCTAAAAGTAGAACCTTCTAAGAAGTCCTCTTACATTTATTATATTTAACTACCCATTTATTATATCTAACTACCATAGTGGGCCTTATTTAATAATATAGTGGACCTAGTCCACCTTAAATTGAATGGCCTCCACTATTATCACTATGGGCCCTCTAGGCCCCCCCACTACCTCTTTAGCTACCTTGCATTCCATTCCCCTTATGAAAGCGTTGTCCTCAACATTTGATGTAAAACCATATACCAAAGTCCCATGGATAAGTGTGGACCATAGTGTTGAAGTAGACTAGAGAACCAGGTTCCCATTGAGAAATGGAAGCCACCATGCTGAAGTAGTCCAACCACCATTGTAAACCAAGATCCCATGTCCAATTGCTCATGTGAACCCCACATTGATGCTCCCAATACTGACACCTATCATGTGGATCCAAATAAGAATATCCATCCACATAGTGAGAGATGATCAAAGATGAATCTGGAAGGAACAATACAATTGTAGAATATGAAGATTGGATGCTGGTAACTAGCTCCTGATGTGAGACATTGATGTTCTCTACAGAAGGTGGAGTAGAGTCATCAAATAAAATATGGAAGTGGTTGTCATCCGGGAAATGACAACTATCCATATACCAATCATCACAATCAGCCTCAAAATCATACCAATCACATATTTCTTGATTATATTCATCCCTGAGGTCCGCCATAAGAAATATTTCCTGCATGTTATCCAATGAATCTTGAATACTACAAAAATTATCATGGAGACCATCTACAAAGGTATTCAATTTGTCATACAATTGGGATTTGAATGATTCAATAATTCATTTGAAGGTTTGAGAGGAAATAGCCATTTTATCACCCTATGAACTCTTCGGTCCCACAGCCATCATGAAAAAACCAAAAAAATAGAACAATAACTTACAGCAGAAAATTGCGGCGTTTTCTAGAAAAACCCTAAAAAACTGTTGAATTTAAAATGCTCATAACTTCACTTCCCGGACTCCGTTTCGGCTGATTTTTTTTTTGAAATTTGGTGAAATTGTGAGAGGAACTAATATATGTAATTTTTTTGGAAAAATTAGGCCTCCAACTGCTATATATATTAAAAAAAACTCGTCGTCATCCACAGAAAAAAACCCTGAAAAATTTGCAGATTTTAAAACTTCAATATCTTGACTTCCCAGACTCCGTTTCGGATGATTTTTTTTTTCAAATTGGGTGTTTTTATGAGAGGAACTCGGATATACAACTTGTTTCTACAAATTTTTCACAAAAATATACCAAAAATTTATGGAATGTCGCGGCCCTCTTTTTTTTCTTCTCCAAAAATAAAAATCTGAAAAAATAAAAATCTGAAAAAATAAAAATATTTGACCACAATGCCTACCAAGGAAAGTGATATGATACCACTTGTTAAGAATATGAATAGATATACAAATATAATCACCACAAATATTGAATACGCAATAGATCCATAGAGAAATATAGAAGAAACCACACTTTATTATTGAAACCCTTGAGGTAGGGCAACACCATACAATGAATCCTATTATGGAAGGGATCCTCTCATGTTCACTTGCCTCTTCGAGGGGGCATCCTCCTATTGATCTACTTCTCAAAATACAATAATTCTCTTTATGTCCCATTACATTGCTTGAACCCCTTTATATAGTGCTACCATCACCTAAGAACATTCTAGAGGAGGAATCTTCTAAAAGTAGAACCTTCTAAGAAGTCCTCTTACATTTATTATATCTAACTACCATAGTGGACCTTATTTAATAATATAGTGGATCTATTCCACCTTACATTGAATGGCCTCCACTATTATCACTATGGGCCCTCTGGGCCCCCCCACTACCTCTCTAGCTACCTTACACATGTAACAAACAACCATAGACTACAAATCATGATGGTTGGGAAAAGGACCCAGATTACACATAACAATCGTCATGATCCTTTATTCAATGAACCAGAATGTTACATCTTCCATAATTATGGACACAAAGTTGCAGACTTTTGCTTAAAAAACTATAATCCAGATTCAAATCACAGAGCTGAAAACATCAAGGTTCGGAAGAAGAGTGAAGATAACAAGTGTGGATTAGTGGTGTCAACTCAAAGACAAAAATACACCTGGTATATTGACAACAGATGCTCCTGTCATATGACAGGTGACAAAAGTAAGTTCCTATTACTCAAAAAAAATAAATCAGGGAGTGTGACCTTTGGAAATGATGCTCCAGGAAAGATCATAGGTAAAGTTCTAGTAAGCTTAAGTAATGGAAGAAGCAAATCTCAAGATGTATTATTTGTTGATGGTTTAAAGCATAATCTTCTTAGTGTCAGTCAAATATGTGATAGAGGATGTGAAGTCACTTTCACTACCAAGAATTTTAAAATAAAGATAGTAAACATAGGAGATTTGATTGCAAAAGGGGTTAGAACTGAAAAAAGATGTATATGTTTTGAAGGAATACAAGGAGAAATGTCATTTAAGAAAATTTGACGAAAGTTGGTTATGGCACAGAAGGCTTGGACACCTGAATTTTGATCATATTGTCAAACTGAATAATGAAGGCACTATGAAAGACCTTCCAAGAATATCTAAGCCTAATAACTCTGTATGTGAATCCTATCAAACAGGGAAGCTGACTCGTGCTCAATTCAAATCGAAGAGTTTCACATCTTCAGAGAAACCACTTCAAATTTTTCATATGGATCTACGTGGACCATCGTGAAAGGAAGGAACTGGAGGAGAACGTTACTTTATGCTAGTCATTGATGAATTCTCCAGACTTACATGGGTTTCCTTTCTCAGATAAAAATCTGATGTGTTTGAGAAGTTCAAAAAATTTAAGGCATTAGCTGAAAATCAAACAGGAAGGAAGTTAAAGGAAATTCACTCAGACAGGGGAGGAGAATTTTTGTCAAGAAATTTCAAAGAATTCTGTAGAATACATGGAATTAAAATAAAATATACTATTCCAGGTACTCCTCAACAAAATGGAGTTGTAGAACACCAAAATAGATTAGTTCAGCAGATGGCAAGGGCTATTATGAGTGAAAGGGACATTTCACAAACCTTTTGGGTGGAGGTTGTTCACATGGCTATTTATATTCTAAACAAAGTGCATCTAAGGCCGAACAGTGATAAAACTCCATATGAGTTGTGGTTTGGTCGACCTGCATCAATCAAGCACTTCAAAGTATTTGAAGGTAAATGCTACATCAAGAATAATGATGATCATCTGGAAAAATTTGATAGTAGAGATGATGAAGGTATATTATTAGAATATGCAATGAACAGTAAAGGATACAGATGCATTAAAAAAAGAATTCATAAATTAGTAGAATTTATGAAGAAGATCCTGTAAAAGATCAATAGAGAATAATCACTACGCCAGATGAAAATGATGATGAGAATAATGAAAATGAAGAACAACAAATCTCATAGTCAAAAGAATATGATGAATCAGGTGGAGAAGAGACACCCAGGCAAGAAGAGTCGAGAGAACAATCAACATCAAACCCTTCCTCCAGAATTACTCAAAAGAATCATCCTGAAAGTCAGATAATTGGTGAGAAAGACAAAGGTGTAAAAACCAGGAGGAGGATAATCATAGACACCGAGAAATCACATATAGCCTTCATATCCATGGTGGAACCCAAGAACTTTAATGAAGCCAGTGAAGACGTAAATTGGTTAAAATCAATGAATGAGGAACTGAACCAGATTGAAAAGAATGGCACTTGGGAACTTGTTCCTAGACCAGCAAATCAAAATGTAATAGGATCCAAATGGGTCTACAAAAATAAGATGAATGAGCAAGGAAATATTGTAATAAATAAGGCTAGATTGGTCTGCAAAGGATATGCTCAAATATAAGAACTGGAGTTTGATGAAACATTTGCGTCTCTAGCACGATTAGAAGCTATTAGAATGTTTCTTGTTTATGCTTGTAATAAATAGTTTAAATTCTATCAGATGGATGTCAAGTCATCTTTTCTAAATGGAGATATAAAAGAAGAAGTCTATATGGAACAACCAAAGGGTTTCCAACTATTAGATAAACCTGACTTTGTTTGCAAGATGAAGAAATCCTTATATGGGTTGAAACAAGCTCCTCGTGATTGGTATTATAGACTGGATAAGTATCTTCAATACAAAGGGTTCAAGAGAGGAAAATTGACAACAATCTATATATCAAAAAAGAGGGTAATGATTTTCTCATTATGTTGGCATATGTAGACGACATCATCTTCAAAAGCAATAATGCTTCATTGGTACAATGGTTTGCTTCTACCATGTAGTCTAAATTTGAAATGTCTATGATAGGGGAACTGTCATTTTTTCTTGGTTTGAAAATTACTCAGAGGTCTGAAGGAATATTTATTTCTCTGGAGAAATATCTAAGAGAAATGTTGAAAAGGTTTCAAATGGAATATTCTTCACCTATGAGCACACCTATGGTCACTGGATGCAAGTTAAGCAAGGATGATGACTCACCTAATGTTTATCAGATTTCATATAGGTCTATGATAAGCAGCATATTTCACATCACAACATCCCATCCAGACATAATGCATGTTGTTGGTATGGTAGGAAGGTATTAGGCCGAACCTAAACAGAGTCATTTGTTAGATGTCAAAGGAATATTTAGATACTTGAAAGGAACAATGAACTATGGCCTATGGTATCCTAGGAATCATAATTTTCAACTATCAGTCTATTCAGATGTTGATTGGGATAATTGTGTGGATGAAGGGAAAAGCATGAGTGGAGGTGCATTCTTCTTAGGAGATTCCCTTGTAGCATGGTTGAGAAAGAAGCAAGGTTCCATTTCCTTATCAACTATAACAACTGAATACATTGCAGATGCCACTTGTTGTACCCAAGTATTGTGGATGATTCAGACACTTGCAGACTTGGAGGTAAAATATATTGCAGCAATCCCAATTCATTGTGATAATACTAATGCAATTAGTGTGTCAAAGAATCTTGTATTTCACTCCAAGACCAAGAATATACCCATAAAGTATCACTTTTTGAGGGAACAGGTGACCAACACTGTTTTTTCTTTGCATTATATTCCATCCAAAGATCAGATTGTTGATATCTTCACTAAATCGCTTGCAAAAGATCAGTTTGCGTATCTACGCCAGAAGTTGGGCGTGCCCCCGTTATCAAGATAAATAGTCTATCTGATCAGGGGGAGAGTTATCCTATTATATATGATCAGGGGGAGCATAGAGTCACTCCTTGTTTTCTAAGACATGGATGTCAAAGGGGGAGAAAAAGGTGTTGATTGGATGTTGCAGTTGGAAGTCTAATCAAAATAGTGCAGCCTTTCAGGGTTTCCATCAATGCCAAAGGGGGAGATTGTTGACATGCTTACAGGAACAGTGTGCCTTTCATTGATGGAAAGAACATCATCGACGATGGTTCCATTCCCAAATCTCAAGAGAGAAAACGTTCTCAGACATGCAGACGAGACCCAAAATTCATAGGGCTCGCAAGAGGTATTTCAAAGGTGGAACCTTTGAAACTTTTGAATTCGTCTAAGTCAGAGAGGTGAGAAAGCTCAGAAGGAAGAGCAACAGTGGTTGTTGGATCAGTGATCCTAAATACCCGACAACCAATGGATCATTCTAAGTGGAAGGACAGGATAAGATAGAAGAGAAGCATCGTAGATAGATCGAGCCATTGATCTAAGAACATGATCGATAAACAATATTCGGTTCAGGTCAAAAGTTGCGAGGAGGTTAATGTTCAGGGAATCTCACTTCGAAAGAATTGACAACTTGAAAGTCGAATTACCCGAATCCAAAAATATGAAATGAATAAGGACCATTGGATCTGGAGAAAATGCGATGACCATTAGATCAACGTCCAGTGACCAGAGGAAGCGCAGAGGAGAAGAACAGAGTTGATTTGTTGGATCTAAGCACTGAGGATAAAAATTCGTTGGATCCCGAGATAAATGCATGAAGGTTAATCCTTTGGATGAGCACAGGAGAGCAAACTTGTCAAAGTCCCAAAGTCCCGAAGTAAGTAGGGACCGTCCATCATCAAGACTGATAGGTGGCGCACGATCCACAAATCCAAAGCGAATCACTTCGAAAGTTTGTGATTGGGAAAGAAACAAAATTCCCGAAGGATGAAGGTTCGAAGTTTCTCTCAACCATCGGTCTAAGATACATTTCAGGAGTTAGGACAATTGTTAGATCCGAGAGAAGAACATGTGCCACATGTGGAGATCCACGTCAGCAAGACTACATCAACAAGGATACATGGCGCAATCATATAATGACAAGTTTCAAGTTGAATCATCATTTCAGGTACGTGCAAATCACAAATCTGAGTGACATGCGGAATCTACTTAGCTCGTGACACATCATCAAGTGACATAAGCAAGTTATGTCACTGCAGGAGTTTTAATTCGAGATTTTTACCACCAACGATTAGCCTAAAGTCTTGAAGTATCGAACGTCAAATACCCGAAGATGATCCAAACTATCGGTTGCCAAAAGGACGCATGGAAAAAATCTGTGTAGTTCAGGGAAAAAAACTACTGGAAAAAGCAAAAAAAGAAAGTTAAGAATTGAGATTCCCGAACCCTGGAAACCTAAATTCAATCTCAACCATATGATTCTGAGAGAAATGCGTCAGTCGATTGCTAAATCTAGATAAAATCAAAGGAAAAAGGAAAGGTTGGAAAGTTGATATTTTCAAACCCCAAATACTTGAAGGGATTGTGACCGTTGATTCGAGAAGGACAGGTGTCATTAGATCACAAGCTCTGGGTAAAATTATCAGAGGGAATATGAGCAAGGAGAAACTAAAATGCGAGAATGCCGAAGGGAGAAGTCCTAGAGCGGAGGATAGTCATTGGATTAAAGAGGACAGATGTCAGCAGATCTTCCATTTCAAAAGATATCCAGTCAGAAGAAATGAGAAGTTGAGATTTGAAATCTCTGAAGTCCGAAGACCCGAAGGATATCTCGACCATTCATCTGAGAGCGACACGCATCAGTGGATTTTCAACTCTAGAATATTGACGTAGAGAGGAAAGCAGGGTTTGAGATTTGAAACTCCTGAAGCCCGGATCACGAATTAAACCTCAATCGTTGATTTAGAAAGGACAAATATGAACTGTCAGTTCAGGTGCACCATCAAGATTGTGAGATCGACGGTCCCGTCACATTGTGGGAATGGAAGGTGTGCAAACATTAATAAGTTGAGGGCAGGCCGCAATCGAAACCACGGTTTTGGAGAAAGGACACGTGGAGGCTTGAGGTGAAGTGCAGAGTGAAAATTAGTTTGATTCAAACCACCTTTGGATGCTCTTGCAATTGCATGGTCACATGATATCATCGCCCAAGGTCATATTGAAAAATAGAGCTAGTGCTTTCTAGACCAAGATCGGGAAGTGCCTTTTGAATAGGCATGTGGTCACCGCCGGTGGTCACGTGAAGGAAGGGGCTTAGAAGCCAAATAATCCAAAACCTGACTTCTTGTAACTGACAGAGAAGACGAAGAGTTATGACTACCAGAGAAGCCAATGAATCTTTGGATAATGACCACTGATAATGAATAGATTCAGCATAACCATCAGAGAAGATGAAGAGTTGCAATGATGATCATGTAGAGGACTCGGCATGAGAAAAACATGTAGAACATAGAAGAGTGTGTGTTTTTTTGAGAGCTATGCATGTGGGTAGAAAGTGACCATGTATAGGACCTGAACTAGGGATTAGAGGTGAAAAATATAGCATGAAGAGACATCACAGAGTATAAAGGAAGAAGATAAGTTGAACAGGGGTATCGAAGCACACACCAGGAGAAAGAGTAGAGTATAGAAGCATAACAGAGTATGGAAGCTGGAGGAAGTAGAGGATACATCGAGCAGTAATAGACCATATCAGAGACAGAGAAAGTAAGTAAATTTTTTCAAGATTCAATCAGGGTGGTAGGGTGGTGCTAGGGAGGATTGTAGTCCTCTAAATTCTTGTTGGTGATAGAAGATATTCTGGGAGTTGGTACTTCCATCTAGTGGGTGATAGAGAAGTCTAAGATTTGGTGCTCTCTGCAAGTTGTAGCTTGCTATTAGAGGTTGTAGCCTCATATTTGAGTTGCAGCTCAAATACTATGATGTACATGAAAGTTGGAGCTTGATTGACATCCTAAGAAGAAGAGTTTTTCACCCTTATTGGTTTCCTCAAAAAAATCAGTGTCTCTATCTATTGTGTGTGATTGATCAAATATTGTATATCTATGCATGTTAATTTATCACCAACACATAAAATAATAATCTAGAAAGAATCTAAAAATAACAGGACAATTTTCAAGCTTATATACATAAATGATTCAACCCCCCCTCTTAGTTATATTTCCAACAAACTCAAAATACCAATGCAAACCCACCAAAGAACAGAAGGAAAGGGGCAAAAAACCAAAGCATCAACTCATTCAAGATGTAGGAAACTTCCTTGTGAACTCTAGAAAGATCCACCTAATCTCAGACAACTTTCCTTCTCTCCAACCCTCACCCTCCTCATGAATATGCTATCCTGGAACATTAGGGGCCTCAATGCACGAAGTAAGCAATGCTTGCTCTAGAAAAGGACAATGAAGGAACAACTGGATATTCTTCTTTTGTAGGAAACCAAATGTGCAGGAGATGAAGCCACTCAAATATTCACAAAATGCATAAAAAATAGTAGAAGTAGATGAAAAAGGTTTAGTAGGGGGTCTAGACATACTATGGAACCCAACCACTATCCTTATGGAAGGTTTATTCACCTCCAAATGAACTATCACAACCTCCTTCAGAATCATTGGTTCGAACAAGACAAGTTATGTCTCGAATGTCTATGGCCTCATAATCCAGGGAGAAAAGGAAGCCTTCCTCCATCACCTAGAATGGATCGCCAACCACATCAGAAATCAATGTTGGATAATCAGGGGAGACTTCAACATGATAATTGGACTAGAGGAAAAAAAGGGGGGCACTCGCAGATTGGGAAATGACAACGAACAGTTCCATAGAACCATCAACATGCTGGACCTCATCGATGTAGAAATGAACAACAGACTCTTCACTTGGTCTAATAGATGTTCAGGGGCACAACATGTCTCTTTCCGACTATACCACTTCCTAATATCTGAACCCTTCATGCTGGAGGGTCTCCCTTGGAAATCCACTTTGATTGATACTCCAGGATCATATCATTGGTCGATATTACTTACGATGAACATCAGTGAGTGGCACCCCAGGAAATATGACCTTTTTCTTTGAGAAATTTTGGTTGACACACCCGTATTTTCAAGCAAACATTGGCCTTTGGTGGAAGGAGGCGGAAATCACAAAAGGTAGTCCTATGTACAAATTCCAGCAGAAGTTAAAAAACCTCAAGCAACGTCTAAAGACCTGAAACAAATCCACTTTTGGTAAAATTTTCCAAGCTTAATAAATCCTAAACTAGAAAATTCAAGACCTACAATAGAAGATCAGACATCAAGGTTTCAATGACTCCCTAAAGGACCAAGAGTCCACCCTTAATAAATAATTTGCAAAGAGACGGGTGTAGGAATAAATTCTTTGGAGGCAAAAATCACACATACAATGGCTCAAAGAGGGGGAAAGAAACATTAAATTCTTCCATAGAGCGATGCTTCAACGTCGTCATGCTAATCGCATCACTCATCTTGTATCGGATCAAGGTATGAAAATACAAAAACATGCAAACATTGGGCCGAAAATTATCACTTATTACAAGCACCTTCTTTCAGAACACCCAATAGATCGCACTCAAGATATAGAATCCATCATCAAGAACATCCCAAAGGAGGTCACTAAAGAAACAAATGAGGCTCTGATGTGCCCAATCACCTAGGAAGAGGTTTATCAAGCCCTCAAGGACACCCCGGTGCACAAAGCCCCAGGACCTAATGGATTCATAGTGGAATTTTCTCACGACTGCTAGGATATGATCCAAGAACAGGTATGGGAGATCATAGTGGAATCCAGAAATTTAGGGCAGGTCCTATAGGCTCTCAATGCCACTTTCCTCACTTTCATTCCAAAAGAGAACAAAGTCACCTATCCAAACCATTTCCGACCCATTGCACTCTACAATGTGATCTACAATCTCATCACGAAGTTCATCACCAAGTGTCTCAAAACCATCCTACCATTCATTATCTCTCAGGAACAGTCAAGGTACATGGAGGGCAAGAATATCATGGACACCATTATTCTAGCACATGAAGTAATCCACGTGCTCCAATCGACTAAATCATATGATATTCTTATGAAAATTAGATCTTTCCAAAGATTTCAACAAACTCCATTGGAATTACTTGAAGGCCACCCTCCCAGGCTTTGGTTTCGACCCCTCATGGGTCTCCTGAATTTTCAATATCACTTCCTCTACCATGTTCTCCATATTGGTCAATGGCATGCCATCCAAACCCTTCTCCCCCTCAAGAGATATCAAACAAGGGGATCCACTCCTGCCTTTTCTTTTCATCTTAATGGAGGAAGGACTAAGTTGAACCATCAAAGAGGCCATTACCAATCATTCCATCTCAGGACTTTCCCTTCACAAAATCTCCCTGCCCATCTTGCATAGTCAATTCGTGGATGACATCCTATTGATGGGAATCCCCACTGTTCAAGAAGCCACCCACATCATTTTTGTGATTAACCTTTTCTATGATGCCTTGAGTATGGATGTAAACTTAACCAAGTCCCATATCTTCTTCTTCAACACACCCATCTAGGTGAAACTCCACCTCACTCAGATCATTGGATTCACCCACAACTCCCTCCCTTCCAAATATATTGGTATCCCTCTTATTGACAATCCATTAAGGAATGCCTCCTTGGAAGATCTGTTATCCAAATTCAAAAAAAGACTATCTTCCTGGACTTTTTTTTCCCTCAATCTTCCTAGTCATTTAATTCTCCTTAAATCTATCCTTCAAGCTCTCCATGTTTACGTGTTCTTAGCCCTAGCAGCCCTAAGTTTCATCCTTACCATCATTAGGAACATCCAAAGGAACTTCCTCTGGCAAGGCACCAAGAATGGGCACAACAGGGCTCTCGTACGCTAAAAAAAACATGCATACCAAAGCACACACGGGGACTTGGTATTAGAGATCCATCTCTCCTCAAAAAATTCCTAAGTGCGAAATTTTGGTGGAGATGGTTAAACAGGCCTCATGACCTATGGGCGTGCCTCTGGAGGTGAAAATACACACCTATCACTCTGGAGAAAGAACTAATCAGGTGGAACGACCACTACCCCAGATCTCTCATTTGGAATGTGTTCAAGAAAAACAAGGGGATGATCATTGATCATGCTTTCTGGGAACTTCAAGATGGGACCTCGGCCCTTTTCTGGAGCAATTCTTGTAAACAGCCTTCGGCCCTCAATAAGGATCCAACTTTTAGTATTTATAAACCCCTAACGGAAGGCGCAGGTCTTCTAAAATTGACCGACTATTGGATTCATGAAGAAAATAGAGTCACCTGGAGTAGATGGAAATCTACTCACGAGGAGCTGAAGATCCCCCCTAAGGTAAATCTCCAGCCCCTATTCAAAAATATCAATTCAAGGAAAAAATTTAGTCAACAGGGTGAGGACATCCTAATGTGGGTTCACTCCACCACAGAAACCTTAAACCTTAAATAGGCTTACTTCCTCAGTGTGGGTCATAATTCCCTCCCAAAAGATGCAATCTAGAATAAAATTTGGGGAGCAAATCTATGACCCAAAATCAGTATCTTCCTTTGGCTAACGGTGCACAATAACATCCTCACATGGGACAATTTAACAAAAAGAGGCTTCACAGGTCCGTCTTGGTGCCCTTAATGTTGCAATGAGGAGGAGACACAAAATAACCTAATCAACCTATGCCACTTTATTTCGAAACTCTGGGATCAATGCGCAAGCATTATGAGAACCTCAGACAAAAATCGCTCAAGCATAAGGGAAACCATTGAGGGATGGCGAGAATCAATTTTTCAATCTCCCATCCTCAATCAGATTTGTTAGCTTCTCCCTAAGTTTATTCTCTAGTAGATATGGAAATAAAGGAAATGTCGGATCTTCAACTCCTCCTCAATGAACTGGCAAGAAATATGGTAAAAAATCCTCTCCAACATCAAGGAAATAATCAATTTACTCCATTGGACAGTTCCATATTTGTCTTGACCGCCCAACATGAATATAATTCTCAATGTCTGGCAACTCTGCCTTACCCAAATTCCTCCAAATTCAATCCCTGGACATCCAACTAAGAACAGTCCCTCCCATTGGGATGCCCCGCAAGATGGTTATCACAAATTCAACTTCGATGTAGCTTCTAAAATAAATATGGGCCCTGCAGGTTTTGGGGCCGCCACTCACAACAGAAAAGGAGAGATCCTTCTCTTGATAGAGAGGAACTTAGGGTATAACACTAACAATCAGATTGAGCTATGGGGACTTCTCAAAGGACTTCAAGCGACCAAGGATCAAGGGATGAATTTCCTTATAGCAGAAGGAGACTCGCAGGTTATCATCAGCCTCCTCTCCCACCTCATAAATGAACTAGATATGGAAAGGATTTCCCTGAGTTAGAGACTCATAAATGGGTTGATCATAATAAAATCAATTCGTCAACCCCAGTGGGTAATTATCCCCTCCCACATTCAAAGGAATGCAAACTAGGTGGCAGATAAGTTGGAAAATTTTGGGGTAGATTTGTAGGAAGGATATTTCTATTGTATTCCAACCTCTTGTCCGAACCATCCCCTCATTTTTTCCTGCATAACCATAACACACAACAAGGATCAACCTTTAGATGGGGTGTCATCGAGTACATTGCACATGTAGATAAGTGGGAGGACACTTGGCCACATTCCACTCACCTCCTTGCCACCACACACCGCACTCCTGCCCATCATTTAACTCCATGCATTTATTTTCTAGACTTATGCACCACCTTTACCAACCTTACATATCTCTAGTTATGGCTGGCTATGGCACTCCAAGTCGATGATGAAGTTAATGCAATGGGATAGCCTCTTAACCAGTCCCATCACAAGCTTTGGATCCATGGAATTTGTTTCACGCTAGTGGATTATTTATCTGCTCATTCTCACACCTCGGTTCTTTCTCCTCGCAGTCACATTTCCATTTTTCTCCATCTTTGGTTTGATTTCATCCCTTCACTCCACCTTTGGTTTGTGTTCATCCATCCTCTCCACCTCTGGTTTTTTTTCTCCCCTCCTCTCCTATTTCTTTTCCCGATGCCACATTAGAGAGGAAACTCTAAGCGTGGGGCAGCATGGTATAACGCACGGGGGAAAAGCTCATGTGGACAAGGTATGCAAGCTTCTCAGAACTTACCTCAGACTCCAGACCATTCCTCCACTCAAGATCTCCCTCTTTTTTCCTCTTTGTTGGAATGTAGTGTAGAGTGGTTTGATAGTATGCTAAATTCCCCTGGCTTCGCACCCAAGCTTAGCCTAGAAACATCGCCCATACACTAGTCTCCCTCCCGCCTCCCCTCTCCTTCCGCTCTCCCTAGCCTAACCACCCCCTCACTTCTTCCTCATCCCCTCTCCCTTATTCCTCCTCCCCATATTATTTTTATGATGCTCCACCTCCTCCTACACCCCCACTCTCTTGAGATCAGTGCGATGGGTTTATGAAACTACATAATTCTTTGGACATTACCCAGAATTTGGTCTTTGAAGTCAAGCATGACATGACAGAGTTGTTGAACGGGGATGATCATTAGGAGCACCATGAGGAGCACTTGGAGACTCTTATTTGCACTCTCCTACACACCACTCCAGACACAGGGACTCTAGCCAAGGACATTGCGCAAGATCCACAGAAGGAATAGATGCAAGATTGAGATGAATCCAACATTCACAGGTTTTACTGGATTTTTTATGTCTTTAGACATTTTATTTTGTCACTATAATTGAAAATTGTTTGGACATCTGTGAAATATATGGACATGTAGTAGCATTGGTTTCCCATCTAGGTGATGCTACCACTATCTCATTGTCTATCTCCCTAGCTATAATTTTTGGACTCTAGAAGGTTTTAATATATTTTTCTAACGTACAAAATATATATATATTATATATAATTATATTTAATATAATTATATTTATATATATATATATATATA
>JASDQU010103020.1:783255-828726 GCA_032191745.1 Picea mariana
TATATAATATGACAAACTAAAAAACAAACAATACACATTTCATTTGAATTTCAAAATTGTGTCGTGCGTGGAGACCAAAAGAGTCCAACTGTGAAGAGAGTTAGCACACAAGACTGCGATGAGGAGGCCTTACCTACAACACACAAGGATGAGACAAGGAAGCCCTAGCCCACAGTGCGAAAAGAGACAAGGCATCCATAGCCCACAACATGTCAAGCAACAGAGGAGACCCAACCACCCTTAGAAGAGACATAGATGCTTAGGCGATCACTAGCTATGGGGGGAAAATCTATATGTTTCTTCCAGAAGTCTAAATGGTTACCCTCCTTCTCTAATTTCTCTAATATTTTTTTTCCCTGTTCCAAATTTATTCAAATTAGTATAATGTGCAGTACCCATGAGATGAAGAGACATGGCTATCATAATATTCTTTAGCATCTATTTCAAATATTCGAAGCTCTATTTTGGCATAAGAAAGAACAGTTTCAAGGCCCATACCTACCGATTCGAACTCTTGCATTGTTCAAATAACCCAAACTATGGTTAGTGCATTTTTTGCTTTGTGGTCGGCTCATTAAACATGTCCCATTTGAGTGTTTTCCATTCCACCAAGAGAGTTTTGACATTGTGGTTTGACTTGGTATAATAGATTCCCTTAACAAGGAAAAAATTGAATATGTTAAAAAAACATTCGAGTGAATGGTTGTTTATGTACAAGTAATGAAAATTTTCAATATACATTGTGCCTTATTGTTGAGTAAAACAATGTTGAGAAATCAAATCTAGGTTTGACACGAGGATTTAGTCATATATAGTGTCAGTGAAGGACGATATATGACTTCTTGACCTTCAACAACACCAAATTTGAAGAAAACATATAAGAATAACAATAAAAATATTCATTTGCATGTACGTGAAATATTTGCAAGACAGATGAGAGATCTAGCCTGCAAGCCAAGCATACACCTTATCCATATCCAAGCATTTCTAGAGGTTTTTTCTCAAAATATTAAATATCATGGTTAGACCACTTACCATAAATGCATTTAATTTAAATGGTGATTAGGGCTAGAAAATTACCTTTTGAAGCCATGTCTCATTTTTTAAGGTTAAACCCCTATACATCGCTACCCCACAGGTATGTCATTTGTCCCATCGAGTAATAACATAGTTCACTAAATCACCTTTCTTGATTTTGTATCCATATGGAAGGATATCATTAGAAACTACATATCTTACACCTTGCAAATTTTTTTTGTCCAATTATGATTAGCTATATTTAAATCTTATTTGGGGACTTACAACATGTATTTTAACTAATCTAAGTTATCTTTAGAAATATTGAAAACTAGAACTATATGCAACATGAAACATAGGTAATTAAACTACACACATTTTCATTAACTTGCAACTTGCTAATTGAAGGTAAGAGTTGTAAGAATTATATGAGATTCACTTTTTGTATTTTTATTATTGCTTTGTCATTTTCCAACTAAGGAAACAAAGATCCATAGTATCCATTGATTATGGTGGTTAACCATTTGAGTTTCACGGTGATGGAAATTAAACTTAGAAAATCTAGAACGCCTCATTCTATTTAGTTTTAGCTTGAAATATTGACAAGGATGATTATAAGCTACATGTGGGTAGACAATACCATATTGGAGTCACTACTCCTTCCTTCAAATATAAAAATATGGAGATAGGATGTTCTTGGGCATAACCAATGTTTTTGGATCCTCTAAGAATAGATATTAAGGAGTCTCATTAGGGAAACCCCTACAATGATTTTTTTTTTCCATAAATGAAACGAAAGGGGTCATCGATGGTGGAATGTCTACCCCAATAGAAGAGTTTTATGTAAATCCATATTAAATGAATCTAAGACTGAACTTGTTCCAAAATAATGATCCTCGATTGATAATAATTTATATGTCAAGTAAATTTTCCAGTGTTTAACAACTATTATTTATTAATTTTTTCAACACTTTCAATCACTAAACTTTTGATACGTTTGGTAGTTATATGTGAGAACATCCCTTAAGAAATTTCATTATTCATGTATCATTCCCAATTTCTAAGTGGTTAGTACCTCACTATTATATTTATGGTTAATATCAATTAATTCAAAATCCTTTGACCAAGGCCATGTGCTCTCTTTTTTATTAGATACTCACCTCATAATTATAGCATAAACGAGAATAATCCCTCTAACTTGTCCCAAGCCAGTGTAATTTCTAATTTAACATGATAAACATGTTGTATTTGACTCAACTTGGTGATTTGATAAGTTGATATTCAACATTACACCTTTGACATCGACTTGACAAGTTGAAAAATGAATAAACCTAATCAAATCAATTAAGAACACATACTACCCAATTGAAACTTAAACCACGATGACATTTAAATTTGGACATGAAACATGGAATATGATATCCTCACATCAAAGTTAATCATTTAAAATGGTCCCCTAGGTGAAGTGGATGCATATAGAGAAGTATCAAGAGGTGGACTAGAGGGAAAACATCATGACACTACTATTTTTTCCATGTTAATTATGGGTATTTTCCCTCTTGGGAAGATATGAGATATGGTGAGAGAGAATGATAGTGTTTTTTAAAATGAGAGATCTCACATATACCTTATTATGATGGCGGGATTTTTTTGGTAGAGTACTTCTCTTCAACTCTTATGGGGAGTGTCAAGGGGATCAATGAGGTTTCTATAATCAACTAGGGAAACCTCCTCTCTCCTCCCTTCACCATACATTTTACATTTTCTCATTAAGGAGGTGAACATTGACCGCCTCATCCTTCATATGATTCAAACATAGTGAAAGGACACCTTCATCAAGGTCACCATGATATTTTCCACTTTATCAACTTCTTTATTGAATTATTTATCCACTTTCCAAACATAAGAGATTTTGAATCCAAAGAGCAGCTCCTTCACCCTATAGTAGATGCACTTAACTTTTATACAAAAGGATTTTTCCTTAACTAGAAATATTGAAATCTTAATCATGGATTCCCTATAAACACATGAAATAGCACCATTCTTGAATTTCTAGAGAATTTGAATATGAGGAAGAGTTGGTGTAACCTCGGTAAGGTTATTTTATCTAGTACCTAGGCCCTAGGAAAACTCATGGATCTATCCACCAATAGGGTCATATATGCCACCTCCAACCATAAATTTCCTAGGGTTCCTCTTTAAACACCAATAAAACAATAGTAGTAATTCTCTCTATTTTCCCATCCAATATTGTATTATGTCTTTACCTAGATCTAGGTATGTATCATAGGTCCTTTTTATTTTTTATTTTGTGATTTAGGAAAGTTGAGGGTTTTGGAGCTAGACCCATAACTCGAGGGATTTTAATCATCATATACTTCCCTTTGTTTAAATTTTATTTTTTCTTTTTCCCTTTACAATTACTTTCCATACTCTCTCATAAAAGAGATTGTTGGTCATTTTTCAAAGATTGTTGAGAGTGATTCTTTTAGTTTCTCATTTAATTTTGAATGCATCTTCTTTGATTGGTCTTTTGCTTCATACTTCTTTGTTTCAAACATTGATTTCTTTCATTCCATTTGAAATTATTGAAGCATACAAGTTTTGGATACCTCATTTCATTGAATCAATCAAAGAAAAAGAGAATTAAAGAAAATAGCATGCATTGGCCTTGAAGTTTGGACGAGTTTTTCTTTAATAATTTGGAAAAAAAATTGGAATCTTCATTTTAATGAAAGTGAATTACTTTGAGTTTTGTTGGCATCGAGTTTGTACTGAGTGTTTAAGTGTATTTGGAAAAAAAATAAAATAACTCCTATTCCTTCTATATATAGAATTCATCAAAAAAGAACAATTGCATCTGATTGTTTTTTTCATTCTTTTTGGAGTCAAATCTCACATATCATCAGTTGCATCTCCGCATCCTTTTGAGTAAATAACAACCTTTAAAAATAAAGTTCTTAAGTGGCTCTACAAAACTACATTAGATTAAGTGTAGATCTTTGGAATAGGTGGTGAAGATAACTCTCCAAAGTTGTAAAACAAACGTAGCATCTTGAGTTAGGGAGAGAAATCCATTTTATAAATCATTTCCCTGGGAAGACCTTCTCACACAAGGGTCAATCACGAGATCACATTGGGACTAGTGGAGTAACTAACCCCACTTCATTAGTATTGGTTTTGAGGTTTACACATATTAGAAACGGTGTCTAAATGCACTTGGGGATCACTTGAGAAGACAACCCCATGCAGGCCTTCTCAAGGGGATTTTGGGTCCTAAGAATCCTTTCCCTTGCATGTACAACCTGATTGTTGACTTTTTCCCTAGGCTCTAGTGTTGTAGGTGGTATCCTTAGTGGCTTATATATTTAGGGATAATACACAAGGTGATGACAAAGGGGAAAGTCTTTGTTGTACCTGAAACAGACGTTGGTCAATTTCACTTGGGATCCTTGGAGGGTAACCCACAGTTCTTTCATGAGGGAACTTGCACCAAGGTGTAAATTCATTAAGCATGTCACCAACGTAATTGATCCACCTACTCTATCCCGACCCCGTCTCATATTTTTCCCACGATGTTGGATTTCACCACCAACTTGTACATTCATTGTGAGAAGGTTATTTATTTTCTTGTTTTCTTCTTATATTTTTTAGCATGTGTTGTTTGTTTCCTTTAGTTGGCTTTAGGGTTTTCATTGTCATAATTTAATCTTGGCCGACAAAGGTTTGCGTAGATCTCGAAGGATGAAGGTTTTTCTTTGGAATATTACCAGCCTTTGCCTCCTCAATCACCTGAGGACCATTCTTGTGAGGAAGTTATCAACGAAGAGAATTAATCTGAAATTGGGAGTGCAACTACCCCTTTGATTGGTCTCCCTAAGAAACATAGTTTTCAAGAAGGTTTTCTCCCTCCTTTAAACCCACCTTTAACACACCTTCTCGGTCCACATTTTGGAAGAGTAAACTCTTTAGGGGATATGAAATTTCCCCTGAAGCCTTTCCACTGGTTGGAAGTACTTTATATGTAGTACTTCCTTCCACTATGCATTACCTCCAAAAATTAGATTCTATATAATCTTTGTTCCTATATCCTTGTTCATAGTGTTGGTCTCTCTAATATTAATACATCATGTTTCTTAGTCCTAAAATTTGTCACAATTGAGTGAATAATGTTTTTCTTTGTTTATTATAGACAACTAGAAGGAATTATGTATGCATGAAATGTTTTCTTGCTAAAGGGGGGTCATTTTATTATGATGATGAGGGAATAGATGACATCAAGGTGCCCTTAAGGTACAACCATATAGTGAAATGATGGGTACCCAAGGATCTTCCTGAAATAAACACTGATTTTTGTTTCAAATAAAGGATATACTGCATTGCTCCATCATCATTACAGAGTTGGGGCTATTTTCCATGGATGGAATAAAGGTCTATTACAGTGTATTAACTTAATTGATGGATTATGTCAGACCCTGTTACATCTAAAAAGATTGGATACGACTATTCCAATATACAAAAAGTATGCGAAGATATGGTGTGGCCCCAAATTATATACAACTAAAAAACAAGGATCAAATAAAGGAGCAGCTATGTATATTGGTGGAAGGCCAAAAGTAACGGGGAATATTGCAAGGTCTATAAACAGTAGATGACTCGCGACCACAAATAAACAACCCAATTGTGTATTTAAGGGGTGTGAAGGAAATCATGTATTCACATGTGAAATAAAATCAATAGTTGTGGGGGAAGAGTTATTGATTGATTATAATTTGAATCGAATAGATATAGATGTTTATATTATGGGGGAGATATGTATACTATTTTACCCAACATATAAGCAATGACTCTTATATTTTATGATTTTCATTATGTTCTTTAGTCACTCTTTACTTTGATGTTTTCAGCATGCCATGCTATTGTCCCATGTGTATTCATGAACTAACTTTATTTCTCATACATTTTAATTTATTATATTTTTTCTAATTCTAATATACACTTGTCCTAGGGTGACAAGGGGAAGGAAATAGCCTCAGAGAAGTCCACATATTCTCCCGAGGACTTTCTTACTGAGGAAGAATGTTTTTCCTCCATGAACCCAAAGAAAACAATAAGGAAGATTGTGATAAAAGAAAACAAGGAACTCCATTCTTTGATTCAGATTCAGCTGCAGACAAATGCAATAAAAGAAACAATTAATTCCTTGATGGAAATAATTGATCGCTATGGGGTAAGCAAGATATTTAATTATCCCATTTTTTTATTTTGGATTTCAATTTATATACTCTTACAAGTCCTTCATTAAAAACTCTTTAATTTTAAAAGATTTTTTGTGGAGTTTTGATCCTCAGTATGTTCCTACAAAGGTCAATGTTGGTACCAATTCCATTGTTACACTGGAATAACATCATACTAGTACATCCCCCAAGTTCTATGTCTCAGACCAGTCTCTCTGACTGGTACACCCCCCATGGTCGATGTCGGTACTACAGTAACCAACCTTGACCATCACATGCCACATTCGACACTGGATGTTGTGGACATAGAACATGGAATTGCACATTTTGAAGCATGCTTTCCTGGATCTTCCTGTGTCACTAGCGTGGGAACACTATCGATTTCATTTTTGGTATAAAATGACCTCATCCCTATGAAAATAGAGAAGGTTACATGTATTTAAGATATTATTTAATTGTTATGTACATTAATCTATTTGAAATTTATGTACAATGTGCACCAATATTTATTTTAAACTATTGATAATATTGTTTTGTAGGAAACGATACATTTTATAGACACATGGATGACCTATCCTTAGATATCTTTGGGCCCACCATATGAACAAGGTGTAATTACCAAAGTTTAAAGTTGAAAGATGACTTCATTAAGAAGTTGGTTGGCATGTTCAGTGAGGGTACCTTCACCAAATCTGGAGTCTACTCAAAAGCAGGAACACATTTAAAATATCTGCAGAACCAATATAGGGTTCATCTGTAAAATAGCCCCATGTATGAGAATCCTTCAATGATTCTTGAGAGGGAGTGGAAGACCCTACAGGAATATGAAAAGGAGAAGATGCTCAAAAAACAAGGAAAGACACCACCCGACTCGGGAAGGTATGGAACATTACTAATAATGTAATTATGATTTTTTATCGTCATTGTGACATCTAATTATGTATTTGAAACTTTTCAATACAGTCTCCCAGACACATCCAAATACACCAAGGCCAAGGTATAAAAGCATGGACAACAAAGAATTGGCCCAGGTGGTTACTCAAAATTGGTCGTGCGAATTGTAAGTATAAAAAAATCAATTGGATCCAAATAGTATATTGTTAACAATTTTAATTTAGTTGTACATAAGAAGAGAAATTCATGTTCTTATGAAAAATTGCAGGGTGTGGAGTACAAATAAGCTCCAACATAGAAATACCTCAAGATTTATTTTAAGCACAGATTTGAATCAATGGTTGAATGAAAAAATTCTTGGGGGTAACACAACCTTTTAGCACTCAAACCGACACCCGGGTAAATAAATAAATGAAGATTATTTATAGTTTATTACTTGTACAATCTATTGATTATTATTTTTGGCCATAAAGTATTGTTTTTGTCTATTTTAAATAGGAAAAAAATGTAGAAACAAGTTTCCCCATTAGATAAACACAATCTACTGATGGTGGAGTGCAACCCAATGAAAGAAGTGTGCATTGCAATACTAGAGGTACTTCATGTGCTATAAAAAAATGTAGTATGGATTACACTCAAAATTATTTAATTACAAATGGTGTATTAATTATAACCTTTCATGTATCAACTCTAGAGCATGGAGAGGATGAGGCTAGACAATAGGACAAACATATGGCCACATCCCAAACTATTTTTCTTGCCTCTGCTACTCCAGCAGGTAAAGACAACTCTAATGCGTTTTTTATTAATGAAATACTTGTAATAATAATAACTTTTGATATCAATTTAATGTTTCTTTATTATTGCAACTGATGATTCAAAACCCTCCTTGAAGCAACCTCGATGTCCTGAGTACATGACCAGGTCGTCAATAAGGCATGTAGAGGCCAAAACAATTGAAGGGGAAGAAGGATATGACAAAATCCTTTCTCAATTCGTGTAAAAAAAAAGAAACTGAAAAAGAATTGATTGTACTATTATATAATACAAAACATGATGTACCATATTCTAAAAACATATTTTTGATGATAAAAATTATTGAGATGAATGATTTTGTGTCTATGATTAATGAATTAATGTTATATGTTAATGAATCATTGTTATATGTTTATCTATGCACATATGTTAATGAATGACTACTATATGTTTATGTTTATTGTAGATGGATTTGAAACTGAGGAATTGATGAAGGTGGAAGCTCATATGGCCCCTCCCCTCCCTCTCACATCACTTTCAATTCCCCAAAAGCCAATCTATAAAATAGAAAATAATCAAAAGAAACATAGTAATCATGCATAAAAACTACCAAAAAAACAAATAATCAAGGTAAATGAAATTATGTGTTTGTAAATGATAATTTTAGTTTTCACATATGTTATGGCCACTATTTTCAAGTTTTCCATAATAAAAAAAATGTAACATAAGATATTAAAAAAATAGCATAAAACTTAAAAACATGTAATTAACCCACATAAGTAAATCATATAAAGAGAATATTTCATACAAATTAAAATATATAGTTGCGTACCACATCCAACTCAACATCTTTATCATCCTTCTTCTATATATTCTTCTTCATCAAACTTGACATGTGTATCATCATCTGGTTCAAAAATGGTGTTGAAAGGATTGATGATATTATCATCATCATCAATGTCATTTTCGAGCATATCTTCATCAACATCATCATCAAGAATTGCATTGTCTCCTATGCTTGATTCATCTTATTTGTCTTCTTCATCTATCAACCCATCTTCCTTCTCTATCTCTAACACATCATATTTTTCTTCAATGTCATCTTTTTCCTCTACAGTATATTTTATTGGCCTTCCCATTGGATCATATCTAGCAACAAATGACCAATCCCTCTCACTTGGAACTTTTGAGTAAAATACCTTAGCAAATTGGCTTGGAAAAACATAGCGATCATGTCCTCTTTCAAACATCATCATTTTAATCATCGGAATCCCGTTGGCATGTTGAATAACAATTCTTTCCCCATCATGTTCGTGCATTTGTAACCTATACCATTTGACGTCGAACACAACTATTTTAAAGGAATTAAATTCACACTCAAGTATATCATCCAAATACCCATAATATCTATTTTTAGATTCTCGGGGATGTTTGCCACTCCTAGAGGAAACATTAGTGACCTGGAATACTGTAGTTATCCCACAATTAGAATTTTTTATGGTTTCATCCAACTGTTTGATGCGAAATTTACGACCATTGCACCACATAGCCTTGTGGTGTTTCAAATGCAATATGACAGACATGTAAAAGATGCATTGTCAATTAATAAACATATTTATATAACTTGAGAATTATCTGGAAACAAAAAAACACCTACAGTCACATTAATATAATATAAAATAATTGAATAAAATGGGTGAATTTTTTTTCCTTTCCATCTTTTAAAACATATGCTAAATCAGTTTCCCTCTACATAACATTGACATCTCCATTACGACAAGCTTCTCTAACCAATTCAAACAGTTTTTTCCATGATAACATACCACCATAATGTTGTTTGCATATTTCAATCTATACCTTCATCCAATCAAGATTGTTTGCAATGTATAAATGTAGTGCATCTCAATCTTGAGAAACTAAATCAAAAAATCATAATTCACCAATAATAAAGATTAGTTATAACCATGGTAAATATTAATAATTGAGGAAAGAATAAATATTAAATGAGTATGATCATATACCAAAAAAAGTGAAAAGTTATATGTATTATAAATCTCCACAATTTAATTACCTCTCACTTTCTTCATTTTACCTTTCCCCAACAAGTGCTCCCCTTCAAATATTTTCACAGAGTTCACATCCCAAATGTGATCCATTGCATGCATAGTTTGTGCTACTAATATAGGAAGATACTGACTAATATACACCATGGATTTATATACCATATATCCCTCCACCATAGAACCCTCAGGACGTTCTCTTTGTCTAACCAAATCCTTCAATGATTTCAAGTGCCTCTCCACCATCCACATTGACCTTGTGTGTACAAGTCCACCCATTTCAATCTCCTAAACTTGGTGTATGAGGTAGTGTTCTTGTGCATTGAAAAATGTTGGAGGTAGATACTTTTGAATTTCACTTATTAGTTGAGGAATTTCTTTCTTCCAATACTTAATATCATCTTGACAGATTTCTTTCAATGACAACCATCTACAAATCATGACGCAAGAAAATAACATGTTTCAACAAAACATAATATATATTACATTACAAGTAAAACATATGTCATTAATTACAACAACAAATTGAAAAAACATTTTGCATATAAATCACATTCACTTACCTCATGTATTTTCCAATATGATATATAACTTGTTTAATGTTGTTTTCAAAATCGTTTGGGAGAGATAGAGGTAGATCATATTGTAACAATAAAAATGAATTGTTATTTGTTTCCAAAATAGAAAAAAAAAAAAATATTAAAATATGTATACGACCAATATATAAATATGTATACCAAAATTATTACCTTAATGAAGGTATACCAATCATGTGTTTTTATCCCACCAAATTCACCTTTCTTCGTTAAGATATTATTCATGTTTGAAGAAAAACATGTGGGAAATGTAATTCTTTGAATGACCTCTTTTACATCATTACTTTGTTGCTCCGGTAATAACCATGGAAGGTTATTTTGATCTCCATTGTTATTTGATCAAATTACACTTTGCATTGCATGATTGGCTTCCTGAATGTCAATATAAATTTTGACAATTTTTTCTTTATCCCTCCTATCGTCTATGATTTACCATAACGTTTCTATCACATTATTCATGATATGCATTGTATCAAACAAATAAGATATTTTTAGCTCCTCATAGTATAGAAACCCCATAAATTGAGAGGGATAACATTTCACTCCTCATGGAAGCCCATTATGAATACCTTCATGATGATAGCCTTGATGAAGCATAAAAGGAATCACAACAATAATTGTCAAATACGGTAAAATAAATTCAATAATTAAAATAAAAATTAAAAACATTACATATATGATACATAAATAAATTGCGTACCTTGACTATTTATGTTATATTCCAACCTCCATAGGTGAGTTTTCATTCTTCATTGTTTTAATCCAGTCTCTTCTTTCCCATTGAAAAGATGTTTTTCAGTAGTATGATACCTATGGTTCTTAGGGAGGAAGTGTCTATACTCATCAAACATCATATTTCCTAAACTTTTTGAATGGCAATACTTCAACTTAGGACCACAAACTGGACATTCAAATTTACCCTTTTGTTTGAAAACCTAGAATAGATGGATTAATGTCAATTATACGATGAGATTATTTTAAAAAATGCATGATATATTTAAATAATTATATAGTATTAAAGTGAAACAAAACGTTACATACCACATAAATGTGTTAGTCCTAGGGCATCATGAATTGTCCATACAAGTGTTCTACAGAATTGAAATTTCTTCTCCTTGATTGGTTTACAGATGTCATACATAGTGATGTCGGCCCATAAATTTAGTAGCCCATTGATAAGCGGCTTGATATATACATTCATATCTTTAACTTGGTACTTAACTAATTTTTTGAAATTACACATAATTACTATTGTGATATGTATATATAAGTAAATAAATAAATAAAATATATTATGCAAAAAATGAAACAAATGAAAACGTTACATTCAAAAAATTAATGTAAAAAAATAACTCGAAGAATCATTGTCAACATTATGTGCTACCTCTTTATTGACATCCAAGGAGGAATGTTATTATTGATAAAAAAAATAGGCCACACTGAGTAAATAGACCTAAGCTCTCTGAATGGATTAACACCGTTAGCTACCAATGAAAGCCTAACATTACGAGGTTCATCTTTAAATTATGCCCATTTTTTCTCAATTTCCCTAAATGCATAACAATATGCAGGAATTCAAAGAAAACCATCTCCACTTATGTTATGTGCATGGTAATCCATAAATTGTGCTATGCTTTCACACTTGAACAATTGTTGCAAACGTGGAATTATGGGAATATGATGAAGAAACTTTCGAGGAATCCCTTTTGTTGTTAGGATATTTAGACACTTAGGATTTAGTTAATATATACTTGGTATTATGATTCATCAAGTAAAATTGTGTTTCTTAGTGTTTTTAGTTAGTATGCATTTGCAGTTAGGAAATCCAATGGTCACAATATGTTCCCGACATAGAGTGATTCGAAGGTTCATATTCTCCTTGATCTTAATGACAATTGATATGTGGATTAACACCCTATTGGTCCATGATCTCTATTTAAATAGCATGGAGGGTCATGTACATTTTAAACCTATGAAGTAAAGAAATGCATATAGATTCTTAAGAAAAACAAAATTTAATCAATGGCTCATACACATAGTACACGAAGATTTATACCGGAAACCCTCAACTGGGGAAAGCCTCTCTTATATTCATTATATGGAATTTCACAATTCACCATACAATATATACAATGATTTTAGGTATTCTGTAGATACCAAAACCCTAATCCCTTAATCTAGGATTAATTTAGAAAACTGCTAAAAATAGAAAAATTTGCTAAAAGTAGCAAAAACCACTTGGTGACGAACGTTGCGCGTAACCTGAGGGGGCCATACCTGCCCCCCCCCCCCGAGACCCCCCTAGGAATATCCCAACACACATGACACAATGAGCACTACTAGAGGGATCATCAGATGCATTTTTTGAATCTGATGCCCCCACACACACATGCAAAGAATATAACACATACCCAACATTCTCCCACTTGTTGTTTTCTTTGCATCCAGGGGTCCATAGGATTATATACCCAACAATATAGGGCAGCAATGCCCATTGTTACTCTACACCAGGAGAACTTTTATGTGATCACAGACTTTGTCAATGAATATACAACATTTTTCAAAGTGTCAACCTTTTCCAACAACACCTTTTTTTCCTCAACCATGTCTCTCACAAAGTGATACTGAACATCAATATGCTTTGTCTTAGAATGATAATTTGGGTTCTTTTCCAGGAATATTTCACTCTGACTGTCACAATCTAATATCACTGCTTGTTGTACCAACCCAATACCTGAACACAATCCCTGTAACCATATTACTTCCTTGCTTGCATGAGTGGTTTCCATGTATTTATCTTATGTAGTTGAGAGTGCCACTATAGCCTGTCTTTTTCTCATCCAAGTTATTGCTCCTCCAAATAGGTTAAACACATACCCACTTGTATATCTTCTGCAATCTAAATCTCTAGCCCAGATTACATCAACAAAGCCATGTATGTCCACCAATATGTCCAATACTAGTCTTCCTTGGTAGCACAATCCTTAATTGGTAGCACCACACAAATACCTGAAGACCCTCTTTACTTATGTCCAATGATCCTTCCGTGGTTTTGACATATATCTGCTCAAAACTCCCATTACATGTGCAATGTTCAGTCTAGTACAGACCATTTCATACATTAAACCACCAACTACACTGGAATATGGAACATGGGACATGTCCTCTTCTTCTTCCTGTGTCTTGGGACACTGATTTGCAGATAACTTTACACCAATAGGAATAGGAACCTTGACCAGTTTACTTCCATGCATATTAAACCTCTGCAATATTGTCTCAACATATTTTCTCTGATCAACCAGAGTGTCCTATTTGCACGATATCTTTTAATTTCCATTCCCAGAATGAATTTAGCAGCACCAAGATCCTTCATGTCAAATTTGGAGGATAGCTACGATTTCACCTCCTTGATAACATCCATGTTATTTCCTACCAACAACATGTCATCAACATACAACACTACATAAATGAAGTGATTACCAACCTGCTTGGAATATACACGGTGATCAGCCTTGCTTCTCACAAATCCCAATCCAAGTATGTATGTGTCAAAATTTTGGTACCACATCCTAGGTGATTTCTTCAAACCATATAGTGACTTCTTTATCTTACAGAACAACTCTTTCTTTCCCTTCACTACAAAGCCTTCTGGATGCATCATGTAGATTTCTTATTATAGATCTCCATGTAGGAATTTTGTCTTCACATGCATCTATTCCACTTCAAGATCAAAAGAAACAACAATAGATAAAAGAAATCTAATAGAATTTAACTTAGCAACAGGAAAAAAAATCTCACCAAAGTCAATTCCCTATACCTGGGAATAACCTTTTTCTACTAACCGAGATTTGCCTTTCTCCACTTTTCCTTCTGCATTAAACCTCTTATTAAACAACCATTTGCTACCAACATATTTTCTTCCAGCTGGAAACTCAACTATACCCCTTGCCTCATTCTTAACCAAGGCATCCATTTCTTCAACCATGACCTTCTTCCAGAGTTTACTATCCTCTGAATTCACTACTTCCCTAACAGTTCTGGGATCATCATCAATAATAGATATAAAAGCAAAATTGGAATGGAAATCAGGTGGACTATACCTTTTTGGTTTCCTTCTTTCTCTCCTTGATCTCCTCAATATTGGGGTATGAGGTTCTTCTTCTTCTTCATCATCTTCTTTAGATGATTCAGATTTTGCATCATCCAATGCAAGCTATATTTTCTCAGGTTCTTCTGGCCTTGGTAGGAATTCATGTTTGGAAACATCATTTACCTCTCTGAAAACAACATCTTTACTGTAAACAGTCTTCTTGGAATCTAGGTTCCAAAGCTTATAACCTTTCACACCATATTTATAACCAATAAAGATACATTTTTTAGACATTTTATCCAGCTTACTCCTATTTTCCTTTGGAACATGTACATAAGCATCACAACCAAACACTCTAAGATATTGAAGAGAGGGTTTCTTTTCATTCCATACCTCGTGTGGAGTTTTATCATCCAACATTGATGAAGGTAGTTGATTAACCAGGTAACATGTTGTACCCACTGCCTCCGCCCAAAATTCCTGTCGTAACTCGTCACCACTGAGCATACTCCTTATTTTTTCCATCAGTGTCTTGTTCATCCTTTCTACAACTCCATTTTGTTGAGGAGTGTTTTTTATTAAGGTTGGTTGTCATTGATGTCAACCCTTGAAGAAAGCCCCGCAGCACAAAGGTTGGGTAATGGATCCAATATTGTTTGATGTAAATATGACTCATTATTTTCTTCTCATGGTTGATAATAAGTAGAAATGGATGAACTCCAAATTGGTCCCCTTATGGTGAAAGCCCTCATGGGAAGAGCTTTGCAGATTGAGTTATCCTACAAGTATGGTTAGAGAACCCATGCTTATTTGTGGAATAATGAGATGAACGCCAGTGAATTTGTCAGCGAAACTATCCTATATGAATAGTGTTTTTCATGTCATTTCTGATGGTATGTGGAACGTCACATAACTCCTCACGGTTAGAGAGTTATGGCCATGAGAAGTTGGAGAACCCAGGTTTGGGTAATGGACCCGAGTTTGTTTAATGGATAATGGTATGAGTTTTGATATATTTTCAAGTAATACTATTCTATATGGATATTACATGTCATTCCATTTCTGGTGGTATGTGGAACGTCACATAACTCCTCACGGTTTGAGAGTTATGGCCTTACGAAGTTGAAGGACCCTCATATGTCATCTAGAAGCCCCAAAAGGTCAAAGTAGTCAAAGTGGTTTAAGAGATTTTAAAAGGTAAATAATAAAGTGAAGTGATGAGTGTACTATAATTTAAAGTGAATAAAAAATAAATTAATTCAATAATATATTTAATGGAGAAATTAGAAGTAGGTTAACCCTAAAATAAGGAAAGTGGGCAAAGTGACCTAGAAGATGTTTTTAAGGAAGCGGCTTGGAGAGTATAAATAAGAGGCAAGGCTCTCTCATTTAAGACACACTTGAGAATATTGAATACCTATAGGTGTCTGAGGTAACCAAAGGATATCTAAGCCGAATTTCTAAGGAAAGTGAAAAAAAGAAAGCCGGAATTCAAGGAAGGATAAATTCTTTTGATGATGCTTTCTAAGGTATGTTTTTTTCAGATCATCTGACCATTTTTGCAATAAATTTTTATCTAGAATGATTCATACCATTAAATTGATATTTCATTGAGAAAACATATACAATTATCTTTTCTAAAAAATATATCTTGTGGTTCATTGTATTTTTGGAGTTACACCCTGTGGAAAATAGGGTTTGTGGTTAGTCCTGAAACTACTCAAAAACAGGTGTTTCGAGTAAAAACGTCATAACTTCTTCATAACAGATCCAAATTCAGTAAGACCAAATTTTTTTCTTAGATTAAAATATTTAGTATACTGTGTAATATTTTCATATCAGTTCAACAAATATTCTATGCAGGGCACGCTCTATATGGTCGCTCTCTAGAATAAGCCATAATTCAGCAAGGTGTGCCATTTTTTCCATAACTCGTTTTCTAAGAGGTTCCAAGTAGTGACACCTAGAGGAATTGCATAAAAAAAACTGAAGAGCATTGTTTATCATTTTCATATCTTTATTCATTACATGTACAAATTTATGATTATTTCAAGTTAGGGTTGTTGACTAATCCAAAACTAGTCTTGTGAGACTAAAGAAACATTTGATGAAAATGCTAGTCTCTTGTTGTTAAAGTTAAGGAAGGTTTGAAGGTATGTGATCATATACACTAGGTCTATTACAGAGTTACAAATCATATTTTGATGATGAAATTGATGAGGGCTTTTAGTTGAGGTACAAGTTGGGTACATGGTTGAGACAAGTAGTTGATGAGTTGGCACATACATGAGGTGTATAGTTGATGATGTTGGTATATATTGATGAGTCATAGTTGATGAGTACTTGAAACATGATTGGTACATACTTGGTACATGGTTGGTTGCACTTGTTTATGGTATAGGTTGATTAAATATTGTTTGGTACAGGTTGGTGCATGGTTGATGCACTTGTTTATGATACAGGTTGATTACAGCTTGGCGTACAAGTTGATGCATGGTTGATGCATGGTTCAGGTTTATTGGTACATGTTTAGAGAGGTATATCTCACTGTGATAGTGTGACAGTGGTTCCATCATTCTACTTCTACTTCAGGGTGGTTGGACGAGCAAAGGATAGGTGGTTGTAGCCACCTTTCATTTGTAGCCAGAGAACATAGGGGGTTGTAGCCTCCTTCTGGTTGTAGCCAAAGAATTGGGGAGTTGGATATTCCCTTAGGTTGTAGCCTGAGAAAATAGGGAGCTGAATCCTCCTTCCAGTTGCAGCTAGAAAACAAAGGAAGTTGGTGCTTCCAATGAATGTAATTATTCAAGACATATAAGATAAATCATTCTGTGGTTTTCTCCCTATTTGGGTTTCCACGTAAAACACTGGTGTACTGTGTATGTGTGTGATTGTTCATTTCTTATTGCTCATTATTGGATAATAATTATACATTGATATAACACTTGGATTATTTGGAAAAAAATGATTATAATTACGCTATTATTGATTTACCCCTCCTCTTAGTAATCCAACAAGTGTATGGAGTAGTCTTCTACCTTTCGATACCACACTTCTTACAGAATTCTTTGAATTCATTTCCGCATAATTCTCCACCATTAGTTGTTCTCAATACCTTTATTTTCTTTCCTGTCTGATTTTCTACCAGGGCCTTAAACTCTTTAAATTTATCAAATAACTCATACTTCTTTCTAAGAAAATAAATCCATGTGTTCCTTGAGAAATCATCTATGAATGAAACATAATACACTGATTTACCCAGGGATGGAACAGGAACAGGTCCAAACACATCACTGTATATCAACTCTAATATCCCCTTTGCTCTTGTAGCACCAAATGGGAATCTTACTCGATTCTATTTACCATATATGCAATGTTCACAGAAATCAAAATCCAAAGTGCAATTAAACAAAAACTTCAACCATACCTTTACCATGTAGTGTTCAAAGGCCCTTTTCTCCAATATGCCCCAGTCTTTGATGCCACAACATGGTATTATTTTCAGGGAAAATATTGTTTTTTTCTCCTTCATTTCTCTACTCAAGGGCAACAGAAATGCTACACCCATTAGTATAAGTGCTTCCCAACAACTTGTATAGAGTTCCACACCAAACGCCCCTCATCAACACCATTGCTCCTCATATCATCTTGCAAGTGTCCTTTCCAAATATAGTATCCACTCCTGCATCATCCAACTTTCTTACAAATATAGGCTCCTAGATATGTTTGGAATGTGAAGAACCCCAGGGAGAGTTCTAATCCTTCCATATTTTATGAGCAACTTAACCCTTCCACATCCCATGATTTTTTATTTCGAGTTATCTCCTAGGAATACATAACCACCATCATATTTTTCGTATTTAGGGAACCACTCCCTGTGAGGAGTCATATGGTATGATGCACTTGATTTGATCAACCATAAATCACAGTATGCATGTGTACCAGTAGATTCCAGTTAAACATCACCTACTTCTTCAGTGGAGGTTTTCTCCTTTTTGGAAGAGGTACTATCAAATCCCTTTGGTTTTTCAACCTTCTTAGACTTGCAATCTTTCTTATAATGCCCTGTTTTACCACACTTCCAGCATTTCCTCAAAGATTTTCCTGGAGACTTAGATATACCTGTAGATTTAGATCTCCCCCCCAAAGGCTTACTAGGATTCCTATCTTGGGTACGACCTCTTACAAATAAAGAATTTTTTCTATGACTATCCATGATTTTCCGCCTCATCTCTTCAGATAACAAGGATGAAACTACATCCTCATACTTCAATGTACATTGAGTGGTACTACCAATTGCTAAAACTAGATTATCCCAATATTATAGCAAAGAAAATAACAAAGTAATACACTTATCTTCTTTTGCAATAGTAATATTAACAAAGACAAGTTGACTTACTAGAGCATTAAAAGCATTTAGATGTTCTGTCACAGAATATCCATCTTCCATCCTAAGATCATAAAGATTATTTCAAAGAAACAACTTGTTTACCAAGGACTTTGATTGATACAAATTCCCTAAATTATTCCATAGTTTCTTGGCTGTAGACTCTCCTGAGACATTCAACAACACCAAATCTTCCAGGTAGAGTCGAATAGTACTCCTTTCTCTTCTATCCAACTTCTTCCAATCTTCCTTTGACATACCAATAGGTGTTGTACTAGTATTTTGTGTACTAGTAGGTTGTGTACCAGTCGTCTCTATTCCAGAAGGTTGCATACCAGTAGGCTGTGTACCAGGATCCACAGTGATCCATTGTTCTTTGTCTACAAGAAGGTCCTCGATCTTCCGCTTCCATAGCTCAAAGTTTTTACCGTTGAACTTCTCTATATTGATTATAGAAGAGCTCACCATTGTTATTTATACACTTGAATAACCACTACAAAAGCTCCCAATAAACCCAGTTTTATCACAGACCCAAGATAAACTTGATCTATAAAGATCGAGCCAAACCCTCAACAAAAAAGGCATCCCTCTGAAGCCAAAAATGAGCTCTAATACCACATGTAAGTTTTAAACCTGTGAAGTAAATCAATGCATATATATTCTTAAGAAAAACATAATTTAATCAATGGCTCATACACATAGTACACAGAGATGTATACCGGAAACCCTCAATCGAGGAAAACCTCTTTTATATTCGTTATATGGAATTTCACCATTTACCATACAATATATACAATGTTTTTAGGTATTCCTTAGATACCAAAATCCAAATCCATTAATCTGAGATTAATTTAGAAAACCACTAAAAATAGAAAAAAACGCCCAAAAAAAAAAAACCTTTCGGGGCGTTGCATACATGGCCCTCCCTAGGAAGCGCCCAATGCACACGACAAAAAGAGAACTACTAGAGAGTTCATCGGACGTAGTTGTCGAATCTGACACACCCACACACACATGCAAAGAAAACCATCTCCACTCATGTTCTGTGCATGGTAATCCATAAATTGTGCTATGCTTTCACACGTGAACAATTGTTGCAAACGTGGAATTATGGGAATATGACGAAGAAAATTTCGAGGAAGCCCTTTTGTTTTTAGGATATTTAGACACTTAGGATTTAGTTAATATCTACTTGGAATAATGATTCATCAAGTAAAATTATGTTTCTTAGTGTCTTTAGTTAGTATGCATTAGTATGCATTTGCAGTTAGGAAATCCAATGGTCACAATATGTTCCCAACATAGGGTGATCCAAAGGTTAATATTCTCCTCGATCTTAATGACCATTGATATGTAGATTAACACCTATTGGTCCATGATATCTATTTAAATATCATGGAGGTTCATGTAATTTTTAAACCTGTGAAGTAAAGCAATGCATATAGATTCTTAAGCAAAATAGAATTTAATCAATGGCTCATACACATAGTACACAAAGATTTATACCAAAAACCATCAACCGGGGAAAACCTCTCTTATATTCATTATATGGAATTTCACCATTAACCATACAATATATAAAACATTTTTAGGTATTCTGTAGATACCAAAACACTAATCCCTTAATCCGGGATTAATTTAGAAAACCGCTAAAAATAGCAAAAACTGCCCAAAAAAAAATTAGAGGCGTTGCCCTGGGCTACCGTCCAGTGCTTAACGTTGCACGTAACCAGGGGGGCATACCTACCCCCCATGGGACCTTCTAGAAAGCGCCTGATGCACACGACACAATGAACACTACTAGAGGGATCGTCAGACGCAGTTGTCGAATCTGACACGCGCACACACACACATCTAAAGAATATAACACATACCCAACATTCTCCCACTTGTTGTTTTATTTGCATCCAGGGGTCAACAGGATTATATAGTCAACAATCCAGGGCATAAATTCCTATTGTTACTCTACACCAGGAGAACTTTTCTGTGCTCACAAACTTTGTCAATGAATCTACAACATTCTTCAAAGTGTCAACCTTTTCCAACAACACCTTCTTTTCCTCAACCATGTCTCTCACAAAGTGTTACTCAACATCAATATGCTTTGTCTTTGAATTATAATTTGGGTTATTTTCCAAGAATATTTCACTCTGACTGTCGCAATCTAATATCACTGCTTGTTGTACCAACCCACTACCTAAACACAATCTTTGTAACCATACTGCTTCCTTGCTTGCATGAGTGGCTTCCATGTATTCAGCTTCTGTAGTTGAGAGTGCCACTACAACCTGTCTTTTTCTCATCCAACTTATTGCTCCTCGAAATAGGTTAAACACATACCCACATGTAGATCTTCTCTGATCCAAATCTCTACCCCAGTCTGTATCAAAAAAGCCATGTATGTCTACCACTATGTCCAATCCTGGTCTTCCTTGGTATCACAATCCATAATTGGTAGTGCCACACAAACACCTGAAGACCATCTTTACTGATGTCTAATGCTCCTTCCCTAGTTTTGACATATACATGCTAAAAACTCCCACTGCATGTGTAATGTCTGGTCTAGTACAAACCATTGCATACATTAAACTACAAACTGCACTAACATACGGAACATGGGACATGTCCTCTTCTTCTTCTTGTGTCTTGGGACACTGATCTGCAAATAAATTTACACCTATAGGAATAGGAACCTTGACTGGTTTATTTCCATGCATATTAAACATCTGCAATATCGTCTTAAAATATTTTCTCTGATTCAACCAGAGTTTCATGTTTTCATGACCTCTTTTAATTTCCATTCCCATAATGAAGTTAGTAGCACCAGGATCCTTCATGTCAAATTTGGAGGATAGTTGTGATTTCACCTCCTTGATAACATCCATGTTATTTCCTACCAACAACATGTCATCAACATACAACACTACATAAATGAAGTGATTACCAACCTGCTTGGAATATACAAAGTGATCAACCCTACTTCTCACAAATCCGAATCCAAGGATGTATGTGTCAAACTTTTGGTACCACAGCCTAGGTAATTGCTTCAGACCTTATAGTGACTTCTTAATCTTATAGACCAACTCTTTCTTTCCCTTCACTACAAAGCCTTATGTATGCTTCATGTAGATTTCTTCTTCTAGATCCCCATGTAGGAATGTTGTCTTCACACGCATCTATTCCACTTCAAGATCAAAAGCAATAGCAATAGATAAAATAAATCTAATAGAATTTAACTTAGCAACGGGAAAAAAAATCTCACCAAAGTCAATTCCCTCTACCTGAGAATAACCTTTTTCTACTAACCGAGCTTTGTCTTTCTCCACTTTTACTTCTGCATTAAAATTCTTCTTAAACAACCATTTGCTACCAACATATTTTCTTCCAGTTGGAAAATCAACTATATCCCATGCCTCATTCTTATCCAAGGCATCCATTTCTTCAACCATGGCGCTTAATCTATGAATGAAACATAATACACAGATTTTCCTAGGGATGGAATAAGAGCAGGTCCCACATCATTGTGTATCAACTCTAAGATCCCCTTTACTCTTGTAGCACCATATGTGAATCTTACTCGATTCTATTTACCATACATGCAATGTTCACAGAAATCAAAATCCAGAGTGAAATTAGACATGCCTTCAACCATACCTTTACCGTGCAGTGTTCGAAGGCCCTTTTCTCCAATATGCCCCATTCTTTGATGCCACAACATGGTATTCTTTTCAAGGAAAATATTGGTCTTTTCTCCTTCATTTCTCTGCTTAGGGGAAACAAAAATGTTACACCCATTAGTACAAGGGCTTCCCAACAAATTGTACAGAGTTCCACACCGAACGCCCCTCATCAACACCATTGCTCCTTGTACCATCTTGCAAGTGCCCTTTCCCAATATAGTATCCACTCCTGCATCATCCAGCTTGCTTACAGATATTATGCTCCTGGATAGTTTTGGAATGTGCAGAACACCAGGGAGATTTCTAATCCTTCCATCTTTTAGCAGCAACTTAACCCTTCCATATCCCATGATTTTTGTTGTGGAGTTATCTCCTAGGAATACATCACCACCATCATATTTTTCATCTTCAGAGAACCACTCCTTGTGAGGATTCATATGGTATGACACACCTGAGTCGATCAACCATACATCATGGTCTACATGTGTACCTGTAGATGTCAGGTAAACATCACCTCCTTCTTCAGTGGAGGTTTTCACCTCTGTGGAAGATGTACTATCAGATCCCTTTGGTTTTTCAACCTTCTTATACTTGCGATCTTTCTTATAATGCCCTATTTTACCACACTTCTAGCATTTCCATAAAGATTTTCCTAGAGACTTAGATATACCTGTAGATTTAGATCTCCCCCCCCCGAAGGCTTACCAAGATTCCTATCTTGGGTATGACCTCTTACAAATAAAGCATATGTGCTATGACTATCCATTATTTTCCGCCTCATCTCTTCAGATAATAAGGATGAAACTACATCCTCATACTTCAATGTAGATTGAGTGGTACTACCAATTTCTACAACCAGATTATCCCAAGAGTCTAGAAAAGAACATAACAAAGTAATACACTTATCTTCTTTTGAAATAGTAATATTAACAGAGACAAGTTGACTTACCAGAGTATTAAAGGCATTTAGTTGTTCTGTCTCAGAATATCCATCTTCCATCCTAAGATGATACAGGTTCTTTCAAAGAAACAGTTTGTTTACCAAGAACTTTGATTGATATAAATTCCCTAACTTATTCCATAGTTCCTTGGTTGTAGATTCTCCTGAGACATCCAACAACACCGAATCTACCAAATAGAGTCGAATAATACTTCTTTCTCTTCTGTCCAACTTCTCCCAATCTTCCTTTGACATACCAGTAGGTGGTGTACTAGTAATTTGTGTACTAGTAGGTTGTGTATCAGTCATCTGTGTGCTAGTAGGTTGCATACCAGTAGGTTGTGTACCAGGATCCACATCAATCCATTATTCTTTGTCTACAAGAAGGTCCTCCATCTTGAGCTTCCATAGCTCAAAGTTTTTACCGTTGAACTTCTCTATCTCGATTCTAGAAGAGCTTGTCATTCCTCTTTATACACTCGAATAACCACTACAAAAGATCCCACTAAACCCAGCTTTATCACAGACCCAAGATAAACTTGATCTATCAAGACCGAGCCAAACCCTCAGCAACAAAGGCGTCCCTCTAAACACAAAAACGAGCTTTGATACCACATGTAAGTTTTAAACCTTTGAAGTAAAGCAATGCATATATATTCTTAATAAAAATAGAATTTAATCAATGGCTCATACACATAGTACACAGAGATTTATACCGGAAACCCTCAACTGGGGAAAACCTTTCTTATATTCATTATATGGAATTTCACCATTCACCATACAATATATACAATGTTTTTAGGTATTCTATAGATTCCAAAACCCTAATCCCTTAATCCGAGATTAATTTAGAAAACTGCTAAAAATAGCAAAAACCGCCCAAAAAAAAAAACTTTCGTGTTGCTACCCCAAACGCTATGCGTAACTAGGGGTGGCCGTACTTGGCCGCCTGTGGGACCCCCCTAGGAATCATATGACGGAAACAACACAAATATAACTACTAGAGGGATCATCAGACGCAGTTGTCGAATATGAGGCGCCCACACACACACATACAAACAATATAACACATACCCAACAGGTTATTTTTCGATGATTGGTTGTGAGAAACACTCTTGTAAAATATCTCTATAATATTTTTTTTTTTCATTAATAAACTGCTCCAAGTGGTGTTGACGTGCGAAATTGATCGCTCGTCAACTGGAGGAGTGAATCTGGTCCGGGGTTGTCTATTTAACCAAAGTCGTTTGGATTAATCCACTCCGACAGGTTTAGCGGCTCCGTTGGCTGATCTAAGTCCTAGGAAAGTGAAAAAACTAAGCTAAAGAAACTAATCTAAGTGAAAAACAGCTACTGCAACCTATATACAAGTCTAATATATATATATATATATATAGTTTGCTAACTAATATTATAAAACAATAATCCTACTTATTAAATGTTTAGTTATCGATATAATTAAATCTCTATTATATATACAGTATTCACAAAATGCAAATTTTGATCAAAATCTGCAAAATCATATATGAATTGTCTTATGACAGCGAAGCTAGGTTTTTTTTATTTTATAACTTTTATGAAAAAGAAATGAAATGACATCTATATAAGCTAAGCAATAAAATAAAAATCCTAACTGTAAATCTAAACTACAGGAATGAACAGTGAAACATGTTCAGATTATAAGAAAATTATATATTAACTAAACTAATTAAATAACACTAACAAACTGACCTGTAATAGTGTTTCCTATTCGTCCTATGCACAGTACTCAATTTTGCTTTTTAATGGGAGAAACCTGCACAAGACTTTCCAATACTTCACGTAAACACAAAGCAACAATGCTCTGAGTGCTAATGACAGAAAAAGTAATATGTAGCAACAACAATTTTATAATTTACAAATGATTACATTAAGATAAATCTCACTGCAAAGATTTGTATATAACGGCTCATTTAACAAAGAAGATTAACCCTATGTTCATTAAATTGACACAGGATAATTGTTGTATGTAAAATGAGAGACATCAAATATGGACTCTATATAAATCATATCATATCAACCTGTAGAAAATTATGATATCTAAAGTAGTCAAAAATTTGATTACAAATTGAAATGAACAAAAACTTGAACAAAAGTATGATATATTGAAGCTAAAGCCGTACAAAACATCTACTTTCATTCGAGTATGAATAATCATCCATCCATAGTCTATTCTCTCCAAGCAGTGATGGTGTTTGTTTACAAAAATAATACATATATAAAGGCCACAGGATCAAACATTCCTTGTGGAAATTATCAAAATGGTTGCAAAAATTATGGGAATAATCTCCCAAATTCCTATTTCTATCTAAGACTAACAGCCTAATCCAAAAGTATATAAAGAAAAAGCATGTTCAAAGATACCACAGTCGATTCAAATTTCCTTTGCAAATTCGTGTGTACCTATAAATGCACAAGAATACACAATTTCAGATTGTGTTTAGTTGTAAAATCAATAGAAATTCAAATTTTTATGACTAGCTACAGAATCTCACGATTCTGTAGCTAGTTATTATTTACAAACAAAATCGTATTGTATCAATTCAATCATAATAGAAATAGATGCGATTGAGCAAACAAATCCTTTATGCTAATTCAAAGCAAACAAAATCATTTAAAATCAATCTTAAAATACCATACCTCGGTTTCAGGGATTCGATTCGATCAAGCTATTTTTGAGTTAACAATGGCAGTGGTCGCCTCTACATTTTTGAAAACGACAGAGCCTGTGGTCTTCTGCCTTTTATCATTAGCTTGCAACCTGTCATTTTCTTTGGTTAACACATTTACTCAGTCCTCCAAGGACTTGATTCAGGATTAGAGAAAAGTGACGTCTGTGTAATAACGGTCGAGCCACGACTTACATTCGTCACACTATGGTTGATCAGGCCATGTAATTACAAGTGAAGAATCTCTTAACTTACCAGTAGTTCCACTTTTGAGTTTGATCCCGAGGAAGTTGGGGTCATCTCTAAGGCATGGTGGGAGGTTCGTCACATAGTCATAGGGCTTGACTAAACAAAGGTCGTGTGAGTATGGATACTCCTCGGTTAGAAACCGCTCGATCTCAAAATCGGAATCTTCACTCAACAGTATTGGCTATTGGTCTGTGTTTTGCTTAGGCTTATTGCGATCACACCTTGATACCCAGCGCACAGCTTTTTTACCTTTGTGATTGACATCGTTGTTACCCTTACCCTTTTTCCTTACAGACCTCTTAACAGGCTTAGCACTGTCTTTTAAACATGAGTCAGGCAGGGTGTCGGGTAGGTTATCATTCGGGTAGGTCGAGGGTTCAACAGAGGGTAAGAGTGTAGGAGGGGGCACGACATGCCCAACAAGGGTTTCTGTGACCACGGTTTTGTCCACTTGTCCAATTTCAGGACTGGCAAAGCCATTCCTCAAAAAGAAAGCTTCCCAATAGTCGCCACTCAACCGCAAATGATGAACTACAATAATTTTAATTAAACAGTGGTGGAAGAGGCTGGAATCGGCTTTCTCCCTCTTGAAACGTTTGTCCATTTTATATAAACTCCGAAGGAGGAAATGTGGCATATTTAAAGGAAAATCTATGAAGCTCATGAGCATTCGTAGGTGGTATAGGAAAACTAAACCGTATCTACATTCGCATGTAATGAACTATTTGATAATAGACAACAAATCATGCCATCAAGATTTAAGGGCCGTAACCGGCATACCTTTTTCACAACTGTTCATTTTCCTTGAGTTAAATAGTAGTGGCCATGGCACTTCAATCACCTTCGAATTTTTAAACCATTTCTGCCCTTTGGCTGGCAGACCAGTGGCTGAGCTAAGGAAATCCTCGTTCAATTCGAGTTGGATGTCCCCAACTTTGGCCCTACATCCATTGAATGTAAGTGCAAATTGTTAAGCGACTGCGAGGTTGAAACCCTCGAACTTCTCAATAAAAACCCTCCACCCATTCCTCTCAAGGTCCTCTCGGGAATTATCAAACAAGAGCAAAGATTGAACGTCATTGGGTTCAATTCGCACTACAGGAGCCATAGAAAATAGCACAGGATCAACAGGGTAATCGGTGAGGGGGTTTGACAGGGTAGAAACAGAACCATTTTCCCACAGCATCCCCAAAACAGGCAAAGGCAGCCCAAAATGCAAGACAAAGCGTTAATGCTTATGCGTCCGAGGGTGGTGGAGTAAATTGGGACCATGAAAAACTATCATGTCGGGTTTGTACAACCAACAGTACCTTGGTACATTCAAATAACAATAGTGTATATCAAAAGCATTGCAAACAACATGTCAAATGAATTATCACATAACCATTGAAAACCATGATATAAATAACCAAAAATCGATTTGAATGTTAAATAAACAATGACATTTGCATGATTTAAAAGAAACACCAATATGTCAAATGAACCATGATTCGACCCAAAATTAATGTGTTCAATAAAACCATTGCATCAACGATTTGATCAAAGACACCAAAACATCAAATAACGATTGCATTAACGAATTTATAAATCGAAACCATATTAACAATAGTTAAATGCAAAGTGAGTGGGGATTTGGTGTTTTGATAAATGTGTGACCAGTGGTGAGTTGGAGGTAAAAGAGTTATGACCACATAAACAAATAGGTTCATAGCAATCCAAAAGATAATTTTAATGCCATCAATATGAATCCCAGCTATAGGTTTTCACTCTTACAGTCGTGAAAATGAAAACGAAAAGTAGGTATGCGAAAGCGAAAGATAATAGTGTCGTTTATTTAAAAAATTGCAACAAGTATTGAGGGTTCAAAACCCTTGTGTAGGTATCTTGTAAGGAAAAGATAGGAATGAAAATGGTTGCCAACAATGGTGACACACTGGTAGAAGCAATTATCTCTACCAAACGAACAAGTCCAGATTAGGATAATGAGAAAAACTCTAACTCAAAAACAACCAAAAAATTGTTTAAGCATCATCATCAATCATAAAAAATTCCAGTTCCAGATTGCTTGTTATTTAAAAGATGAAAATTGATGACAATCTAAAAAAAAGCGAGTCATGATATTAAGGATAAAATCTCCAATACTGTTGACAGAGCCACTGCTGCCAGTAGGCGTCCATAGCCTCGACAGGGTTTCCATTTAACCCACTCTAATATCTGTATCCTACCAAGAAGTTCCAGATAAGAATAAAGGACATTTTAAGGTCAAGAGATTCCATATTTGCAAATTTTCATATACTCAGCAATGCTTCGCTGTCAGCGGGCCTGTTCAGTACCCCAACGAAGTTATCTTAGCGTCATGCATGCATTTTCCCGCTGCCAGCAGACCAGTTCAGTATTCCGGTGGGTTTACAAGCACTTCCCACAGCTCTTTAATCATTTATTTGGTTTTTAAAGATATATAATTGAGCGGGGTGACACTGAAAATTATGATATTTTGGACATACTTTAGTAAATTACAGACCTTGAGAGAATTCTTTAACTGTCCTTCATTAAGATTTAGAGATGGTTTGTTAATAAAATGACCTTCGAAGGCAGAGAGACATCTTCTGAGTGGTTCCCTTAAGGAACAGGGACATCGTAAAAAGAAAATGGATGATCGTAACAGGCTTCAATTACAGATTGGAATCAATAAACTCCTTTCAAACAACAGGCTTTCCTTAACATGGCTGTAAATTTTAGAAGCATATCAAAATTGATGTTTAGACAAACTTTTAGCAGTCATTTTAGAGGAAATTTTTTTATGTTCGCTTAGTCTAAACAGTTAATGATGCAGGTATATGTATTTCAAAAGTAAAAACTAATAAGCATAAGGGATAAATCAAAACCAAAATAGCAAAAGAAAAGAAAACAAAAGAAAAATATTTACACAGTGTACACAGGGTTGTCATTAAGAAAAATACCTTTTTAGAGCTTGGCCATTCACCGGATAGGTGTCTGGCTGTCCCTCTAGACTCTGTAATCTGAAAGAGCTGAGACCCAATTTCTCAGCAATTAAAAACGATCCTAGCCATAAGTTCTGAAACTTCATATGCTCTCCCTTTCCCTCATGTGGTTTGTCCCATTTTAGGACAAGGTCACCTACTTCAAAGTTTCCGTCAGAGGCAGAGTTGGAATCAAACCAGCTTTTAACCACAAGTTGATGCTGATCTAACTTTCATTTTGATTGAGCCCTTATCTCTTCTAGTTTTAATAATGCGTTAATTTCATTCTCCAAAGGGGGGCAGTCATCTTCCTGTATTTTCTGTGATAGCTATAGTGAGGGAAGAAGAATATGTGGTGGCATAATTGATTCTCTGCCATAGACGAGAAAGAAGGGAGAGTTACCCACAACAGTCTTCGGAGTTACTCTATCAGCCCAGATTGCGTTTAACAGTGCATTATGCCAATTTTTGTGATTTTCAGATACCGTTCTCTTGATGATTTTAATCAGATTCTTATTAGTTGATTCTGCCAATCCATTGCCTTGAGGGTAATAGTTGGCAGAATATTTTAATTTGATTCCTTTTTCTAGATCAAACTCACTCATCTCAAGAGATGAAAAATAGGAAGCGTTATCGAACACTAAACAGTCAGGGATACCAAAACGAGTGATAATATTCGAATTTAAAAAGGCAATTACCTGACTGGTATTTACAGCTTTTAATGGGGCAGCGTCAGACCACCTAGTGAAGTAATCTGTGGCTATTATGATAAAATTATGCTACTGAGAGGATGGTGGATTGATCAGACCTATAATATCAAGACCCCACTGCTGAAAAGGGGAGTCTATTGAAATAGGTTGCAAAGGGAAGGCTGGTTTCTGTATCCGCCCGGATGCTTTTTGACAAATAATACACTTGCGACACAAGGCATGAGCATATCTAAAAAGTGTAGGCTAGTAATAACCTGCTCTTAATACTTTATGGGTAGTGGTATCCCCACCAAAATGCCCACCGGCCTCTCCTGCGTGCAATTCTAATAAGACCTTTTATGCTTCATCTTTCTCAAGACAGCGCATTAGTACTCCATCAAAATTTTGACGAAATAGAATACCATTAATCAACTGAAAGGAGGTAGATTTCAATCTTAACGCTCTTCCTTTAGTGGGATCCAGGTGACGGGGGGCTAACCCATGTTCAATACAGAACTTTATATCGTCATACCAAGGACTAACAGGGTTTTGTGCACAGCAGATTGAATTTTGGTAGTGTTGTCCCGGGTTTGACATATCGTTTTCTTCTTGTCGTCCTACTGCTGAGTTAGAAACTAACTTGCATAGCCCTTGGCCTCTCACTATTTGTGCTGGGGTGATTTCTATATCATACTCTTGTAAGGAGGTGACCCAATTCACCCTCTTTTCACCTAGTTCTTTCTGCACTAACAGATTTCTGACGGCTGGGTATGGGATGATAATGTTTGTCCTAGATTTCAAAAGATAAGATCTAAAGTGATTTACTGCTTTAAAAACAACATAGTCTTGCTAATCTATAGCTGGGTAATTAAGTTCTGCGCCTTTGAAAACTGATCTTATAAAGGTGATTGGGACTTCATTGTTTTCAACGTTCTTTTGAGTTAGGATAGTAGCGTAGGAGCGGTCAGAAGCAAATGTGTAGAGCATGAAGTCTTTCGAAAAGTCGAGGCTCATGAGAGAAGGAGCATCTATTATGGCCTTTTTTATTGAATTAAAAGCTTGGTTTTCTAAGGGTCCCCAATGATATTGTGCATCCTTTTTTATTAAATTCTGTAAAAGTCTCACCATTTCTGAAAAACTGGGGACGAATCTCCTGACAAAGTTTATCTGGCCTAAGAAAGACTGCATAGACTTTTTTGACGAGGGAGGGGGGAGTTTCGAGATGAATTGAGTCCTTTCAGGGTCAATAATCATCCCTTTGCTTGACACAATAAATCCTAAGAGCTTACCTCATTCTACTGCAAAGATAGATTTTTTAGGATTCAAGGAAATGTCGTACTTACGACATCGTTGTAGAACGGATCTCAAATGAGCTAGATGATCAACTTTGTTTTTCGAAAATACAGTAACATCATCTAGATAAACTAGGACAAATTGATTGATTAAACCTAGAAAAGTGATGTCCATCTCTCTCTAGAAAGTGGCACCAGCATTAATGAGTCCAAAGGGCATTTTCCTATAAGCGTAGGTGCCCCATGGAGTGTGGAAGGTAGTTTTAAGTTGGTTTGGAGGAGACATCAGGACTTGGTTATACCCTGAAAAACCATCGAATAAGGATAATCTTTCAGAACCAGATACCTATTGAAGGATCTGTTCCATGGGTGGGACAGGGTAGTTGTCTTTATCAGACGCTCAATTAAGGTTTCATAAATTGACGCATAGTCGGATTTCACCACTCTTCTTCTGGACAGGGACCAGATTAGAGACCCATTGTGTGTGCCTAACTGGGAAAATTATCCTAGCATTCAGGAGTTTATTTAATTCTTTTTTGACGGTCGTTTCGAGCTTAGGGTGCATTTTTCTTAACTTTTGTTGAAACGACAAGGTTTGGGGTTTCATAGGAATGACGTGTTGTATGATTTTCGGGTCAAAGGTTTTTAGGTCGTCATACGTCCATGCAAAAACATCTTTGAATTCCTTAAACAATTTAATAAATGCCGCTTTCTCTTGGTCAGAACACCCCACCCCTAAATTAATACACTGTGGATTGTCATTAGTTCCCAAGTTTACTTTTTCATACGATAAAGAGGAACTATTTTTTTTACAATTGACCAACTTTTTGAATTTGTCTTGAAGATCATAAAATTTTTCTAATCTAACTACAGATTTAGGGACACAATTTACCATGTCCGATGAATATTGAGGAGATCTTGGATCTGGTATTACCGTGAAATCGCAAAGATTCTCATCATGAGTGCATTCGTCGATCATTGCGCCTTGGAAAGTTTCTTCCATATGTAGGAAACTAATAATTTGTTGATCGTCATCGAAGACTCTCCAATTCGTGATGTTGTCAGGGATGGATGGTCTGAACAACAGTTCAATGGAGAATGCATTCGGGGACAAGCCTTCTGCAGGAAAGAGTTTCGAAGCTACATTAGCTAGCAAATCGGCTTCCGAATTATTCAATCTAGGAATAGAATTTATGTTAAAAGCAGAAAATTTATTCATCAAATTCCATACCTCAGATTGGTAGCCTTTAAGATGCGAAGATAAATAGTGGATAGAAGCTCTTACTTGTCTAACCACTATTTCTAAATCGCCAAAGACAGTTAAATTTTGAATGTTCATATGTAATGCTTTCCTGAGGCCTTGCAATAAAGCCTCATATTTTGTTGTGTTGTTTGTACATTCAAACTCTAACCTGCATGCAATCAGGTTTTTGTTACCTACCGGATCAATAATAACGCAACCTGCACCAGCTTCTTCCTTGGACTTGGACCCGTCAAAGTAAAGAGACCATATTTGATTTTTATCAGGTGCATGAGGCCATTGTGTGGAAACTGTTGGCTGCATATATGCCACAATTTCGAATTGTTGCTCTGGGTTAGTGATAGCTGAAGTCTCGGCCATGAAATTGCCAAAAAAGGAATCCATCCCTTATATTTCGGGTGAATTGGCAGAAGGTGTAAATGGTTCATTGGGATCATTTAAATCTGTGACTGTGAACTTTAGATAACGTTCACGATTTACCTTGGTTTTGTTGGGCTTTCCATTCTCGGGCAGCCACAAGTGAGACCAATCTGTTGCGAAATAGCCGTGTAGCTGCTCTGACCAATCTCTGCTTAAAAACAAACCATAAACTTCTAGAATATCCACAACAATAATATCAATCACTTGATGAACTTTGGGGTTAGACGATAATCTTATAAGCACATTCCTTAATTCGCCTATAACTTTAACACTAGTTCGATCAAGTTGGATGATCTTTAAGGTGGATGGTTCAACTTCAACATTAATCTTCTGACATACAGACCATGGCATAACATTGGAATATGCTCCTGAATCTACCATACAATTGTGCATGTTCCTATTAAAGATTTCAAAAGTTAACAAAAATGGAGGTACATTTCTGCGAGTAGTAATGGTGGAATCTTGTGGCTTTTTACTCGCAGCCTCTAAAGATAATTTATCTACATTTGTTACATTATTTACAGGAAGGTCTCTCTTCTCATGAGGATCAGAAGTATTCTTAGCGGAGGCCTTCTGAGGAACTTTTGGGTTATTCTGAAAGCCTTTGTTACTGCTTGGATTACCATTTTTGTTGTTCTCTGCAATATTCTGTAACATTTTTTGTAGCAGAAACGGGAATTTTAATAATTCATAAACAGAAATGTTAGCCCTTAAATTTTTTAGATATTCAACTAAATCATAATCAAAGTTTGGGTTTACATGACTCTGTTTAGTCTCAGCTGGTTTAGACTATTTTGGGGGTAAAGTCGTAGTGTTTTCAGAAGAAGGTTTGTTAGCTATCTTACTCCTAGTATTGTAGGGGTGTACTGTCTCGAAATTAGCTTGAAAAATGCTATCCGAGAAGTGTCCAAAAATGTTCGTAGAAGATTCATCTTCTTTAACTGTCTCTTGTTCAACTACTTCCTCAGGTATCTCAGGGGGCATCAAGTTATCATGGGCTTCTAGAATCGTTTGAAGAGCAAATTGCAGGCTTTCTAGATTTAGGCCCTCGATATTTGAACTAGGTCGGTTGGTGGGAAAAGGCTTCCTAAACGGGGGTTTGTAAGGCCCTTTGCTTGAAGAAGCTTCTTTGGCCATCCTTTTCAAATCTATAACTTGATTTGACAGTTTTTGAACGACTTTTGTTAAGTTTTCTAAATCTGAGCTTTCAGGTTGTGTTTTTTTTTGGGCAGGTCTAGGGAGGATTTTGATTTTCTTTTTGGAAGATGAACTAGTCTCTATTTCGTTGCTAGTAGTGTCTTTTAAGCTAAGGATGTATTTCTCAATCTGACTGGCCTCTTCGAAGGCCTCTAACAATGTGGCTTTCTTAGATCTCTTTACCCAAATGGTTATACTTTGATGTAAGGCTTTCGTATAATATGCTATGATAAGATTCTCAGCAGGCATCGAATCTGTAGGGATTCAGTTTTTTAGTGTTAAGAATCTTTGGTTAAAGTCTTTGATTTTCTCTTTGGGATTCATTCTTAAACTAGAAAGCTCCATGACTAGAACTTCTGGGGACTTATCATCTCCAAACTTCTCAAGAAAACATGATTCAAACTTCTCCCATGACACGATCGTATGGGGCTGCTGGGAAAAGTACCAGGTAGAGGCATTACCCTCGAAAGTATAGGGGAAAAATCTATAGAATACATCTTCGTGCCCGAAATTACGGAGTATAATGGCTAACATAAACTTTTTCATGTGATCTTTGATGATCTGTTTAGAGTCCGGGTCAAACTTAGGGAGCCACTTCTCCAGATGTTTGGGTAAGGGATGTTGAGGCCCAGGTACGGATACTGCATCTTGGTCGAGCTAGGGTCTGGCAGGATTGTTCTGGTTGGCCATTGGTGTGGGCAGTGTCGAAGGTTGGGATGAGGAATTGCCTTCGTCAGAACAATCTTCTCTAGAAGAAGAAGGGGATGATGGAGGTGGTGAGGGTGGTATAGAAGATCCTCCTGCTGCAGGAGTGAGGATTGGATCTGTAGGGTTTAAAGTGAGGTTAGTGCCTCCAAGTTTTTCTCTGATATCAGAGAAATCTAATGGTTGGTCCAAAGGTCGGTTTGGTTGCCTTAAATGGGCGAAGGCACTATGTGTTCTTATGAGAGATTGGTGGACAATCTCTTGTACGTCACCACCTGTAGGATTTGGGGTTACTAGTTCAAATGTGATCTGTAGATCGTTGTTTGATGTGGTTTCTATTTGAGGGACACTATAGGTGAGTGGTTGGGTGGTGGAGGAGTCTTACGACCGCCTTGTGCCATTAATAATTTTAAGGCCCTCCTTCTAGTGTCATTTGTTGACGGGCGAAATTGACCACTCATCAACTGGAGGAGTGAATCCGGTTCGGGGTTGTCTATTTAACCCAAGCCGTTTGGATTAATCCACTTCGACGGGTTTAGCGGCTCCGTTGGCCGATCTAAGTCCTAGGAAAGTGAAAAAACTAAGCTAAAGAAACTAATCTAAGTGAACAACAGCTACTGCAACCTATATACAAGTCTAATATATATATATATATATATATATATATATAGTTTTCTAACTAATATTATAAAACAATAATCCTACTTATTAAATGTTCAGTTATCAATATAATTAAATCTCTATTATATATACAGTATTCACAAAATCCAAATTTTGATCGAAATCTGCAAAATCATATACGAATTGTCTTATGACAGCGAAGCTAGTTTTTTTTTATTTTATAACTTTTATGAAAAATAAATGAAATGACAGCTATCTAAGCTAAGAAATAAAATAACAATCCTAACTGTAAATCTAAACTACAGGAATGAACAGTGAAACATGTTCAGATTATAATAAATTTATATATTAACTAAACTAATTAAATAACACTAATAGACTGACCTGTAATAGTGTTTCCTATTCATCCTGTGCACAGTACTCGATTTTTCTTTTTGATGGGGGAAACCCACACCAGAATTTCCAATACTTCACGTAAACATGAAGCAACAATTCTTTGAGTGCTAATGACAGAACAAGTAAGATGTAGCAACAACAATTTTATAATTTACAAATGATTACATTAATATAAATCTCACTGCAAAGATTTGTATATAACTGCTCATTTAACAAAGAAGATTAACCCTCTGTTCATTAAATTGACACAGGATAATTGTTGTATGTAAAATGAGAGACATCAAATATGGATGCTATATAAATCATATCATATCAACCTATAGCAAATTATGATATCTAAAGTAGTCAAAAATTTGATTACAAATTGAAATGAACAAAAACTTGAACAAAAGTATGATCTATTGAAGCTAAAGCCATACAAAACATCTACTTTCATTTGAGTCTGAATAATCATCCATCCATAGTCTATGCTCTCTAAGAAGTGATGGTGTTTGTTTACAAAAATAATACATATATAAAGGCCACAGGATCAAACATTCCTTGTGGAAATTATCAAAATTGTTGCAAAAATTATCGGAATAATCTCCCAAATTCCTATTTCTATCTAAGACTAATAGCCTAATCCAAAAGTATATAAAGAAAAAGCATGTTCAAATATGCCACAGTCGATTCAAATTTCCTTTGCAAATTCGTGTGTACCTGTAAATGCACAAGAATACACGATTTCAGATTGTGTTTAGTTGTAAAATCAACAGAAATTCAAATTTTTATGACTAGCTACAGAATCTCACAATTCTGTAGCTAGTTATTATTTACAAACAAAATCGTATTGTATCAATTCAATCATAATAGAAATAGATGCGATTGAGCAAACAAATCCTTTATGCTAATTCAAAGCAAACAAAATCATTTAAAATCAATCTTAAAATACCATAGCTCGGTTTCAGGGATTCGATTCGATCATGCTATCTTTGAGTTAACAATGGAAGTGGACGCCTCTACATTTTTGAAAATGACAGAGCATGTGGTCTTCTTCTTTTTATCATTAGCTTGCAACCTGTCATTTTCTTTGGTTAACACATTTACTCGGTCCTCCAAGGACTTCATTCGGGATTGGAGCAAAGGGACGTCTGTGTAATAACGGTCGAGCCACGACTTACATTCGTCACACTGTGGTTGATCAGGCCATGTAATTATAGGTGAATAATCTCTTAACTTACCAGTAGTTCTACTGTCGATTTTGATCCCGGGGAAGTTGGGGTCATCTCTAAGGCATGGTGGGAGGTTTGTCACATAGTCATAGGGCTTGACTGAACAAAGGCCGTGTGAGTATGGATACTTCTCGGTTAGAAACTGCTCGATTTCAGAATCAGAATCTTCACTCAACAATATTGGCTGTTGGTCTGTGTTTTTTTTAGGCTTATTGCGAGCACACGTTGATACCCAGCGCGCAGCTTTTTTACCTTTGTGATTGACATCGTTGTTACACTTACCCTTTTTCCTTACAGACATCTTAACAGGCTTAGCACTGTCTTTTAAACATGAGTCAGGCAGGGTGTCAGGTAGGTTATCCTTCAGGTAGGTCGAGTGTTCAACAGAGGGTAAGAGTGCATAAGGGGGCACGACAGGCCCAACAATGGTTTTTGTGACCACAGTTTTGTCCACTTGTCCAATTTTAGGACTGGCAAAGAGATTTCTCAATAAGAAAGCTTCCCAACAGTCGCCACTCAACCTCAAATGATGAACTACAATAATTTTAATTAAACAGTGGTGGAAGAGGTTGTAGTAGGCTTTCTCCCTCTTGAAACATTTGGCCATTTGATATAAACTCCGAAGGAGGAAATGTGGCATATTTAAAGTAAAATCTATGAAACTCATGAGCAGTCGTAGGTGGTATAGGAAAACTAAACCGTATCTACCTTTGCATGTAATGAACTTCTTGATAATAGACAACAAATCATGCCATTGAGATTTAAGGGCTGTAACCGGCATACCTTTGTCACAACTGTTGATTTTCCTTGAGTTAAACAGTAGTGGCCATGGTACTTCATCCACCTTCGAATTTTTAAACCATTTATGCCCTTTGGCTGGTAGACCAGTGGCTGAGCTAAGGAAATCCTCGTTCAATTCAAGTTGGATGTCCCCAACTTTGGCCTTGCATCGATCGAATGTAAGTGAAAATTGCTGAGAGACTGTGATGTTGAAACCTTCGAACTTCTCAATAAAAACCCTCCACCCATTCCTCTCGAGGTCCTCTCGGGCGTTATCAAACAAGAGAAAATCTTGAACGCCATTGGGTTCGATTCTCACTACAGGAGCCATAGAAAATAGCACAGGATCAACAGGGTAATTGGCGAGGGGGTTTGACAGGGTAGACACAGAACCATTTTCCCACAGCTTCCCCAAAACAGGCAAAGGCATCCTGAAATGAAAGACAGAGCATTAATGCTTATGCGTGCAAGGGTGGTGGAGTAAATTGGGACCATGCAAAACTATCATGTCGGGTTTGTACAACCAACAACGCCTTGGTACATTCAAATCACAATAGTGTATATCAAAAGAATTGCAAACAACATGTCAAATGAATTATCACATAACCATTGAAAACCATGATATACATAACCAAAAATCGATCCGAATGTTAAATAAACAATGACATTTGCATGATTTAAAAGAAACACCAATATGTCAAATGAACCATGATTCGACCCAAAATTAATGTGTTCAATAAAACTATTGCATCAACGATTTGATCAAAGACACCAAAATATCAAATAACCATTGCATTAACGAATTTATAAATCGAAACCATATTAACAATAGTTAAATGCAAAGTGAGTGGTGATTTGGTGTTTTGATAAATGTGTGACCAGTGATGAGTTGGAGGTAAAAGAGTTATGACCACATAAACAAATAGGTTCATAGCAATCCAAAAGATCATTCTAATGCCATCAATATGAATCCCAACTGTAGGTTTTCACGCTTGCAGTCATGAAAATGAAAATGAAAAGCAGGTATGCGAAAGCGAAAGATAATAGTGTCGTTTATTTAAAAAATTGTGATGACTATTGAGGGTTCAAAACCCTTGTGTAGGCAGCTTGTAAGGAAACGATAGGAATGAAAATGGTTGCCAACAAGTGGCCGCATTGGTTGGGGTCATGGATGTACCCCCGTAGGGGTTTTACCACGTTAAAAGATTGGTGTGTTGATCTTTGATATGGTTGTGTAAGTGGTTACTGAATGTTCTCTTCCTATTTTGGAATACCTATGTTGTCGAACATGGTAGCAGATCATGTTTGAAGACCCGCTCCTATTGTAGATTGAGATCGTGAAGATGAGTTGTCTCATCTCCACTTTTTTCCATTTTTGTACATTTATGGGCTAAGAGAACTGTTCCATTGCATCTGGAGCCCTCATTTCAGTCAGGAACATTTTTCGTTTCACTCGAAAAAGGTTTTTGTTTGCCAAAGATACGACCATTTCTGTCAAATCCAAAGTTATAAAGACTAAATACGCCCTCTTAAAATTTTTGCAGAGTATTATTTTGGTTTTGTATTGTTTGTTTCTGGGTTGCTAAACTTTTAGATCTACGTATGCTCTTTGTCTGGTGCCCTGTGTGATCTTGACAAATAAAAAACAGATAGGAAAAGGTGTATTTTTTGGGTAAGCTAACCGAGATCTAATCCTCGTTGTCATTGAGAAGAGAAATTTTTTTCTTGTGTGAAAATAGTTTTTTTTAGCATGCTCTCCAAGGCCATCTTCAACAACAAAAACCCAAATCCTCCTACTAAACAATACAATATGTTTTGTTATCCTACTTGGTTAAAAGTTGTCTTACTAAGTAAGAGGTCTTGAGTTCAAGTCTCTCTTTTTGTTACATTTTTTGAAAAAGTTCATGCTCCATTATAAAGTGTATTTCACTTCAAGTATAAAAGTGAATCACTATAAGTAGCTTTAATATTTTATTTTAGAGTAATTTATTTTGCATGCATCTTTCTTTTATAAAGTAACTTCATTGTAAAAGTGATCCTCATTTCTTTTTATAAAAGTGGGTCACTTCATAAAGCAATGTATTTGTAAAAATGAGGTTATTTGGAGGGGTATCACCACCATGTGATTCTTTGGTTACCATTTATGTCTTTTTTTTAAAGGGCATAACGTTCACATCCGAAGTTTGTTTTCAATGTTGTTTTTTAAAACCACCTTACTTTTCGATATTTTTCCATCGAGATCATCAATTTTGATTTTTAAATCCATTTTATATGCATATTTAATATGGCTTCTTCTAGTAATCTTTTTCTTACCAGCACCAACTACTTCCAATGGAAACCCCATATGGAGGATTTATTAAGAAGTAAAGGATTGTACCAGATTAACTTGGGAAAGTAAAAAAGAACCCACTGATGCTGATAAGAAATTCAAATGGGATAATAGGAGTGAAGAAGCACGTGGACTGATCAAAATTTCCATCTCTCCTGATTTAAGGTTCCACCTTAAAGAAATTGATGACCTTGATGAAGCTTGGGAAAATCTTGAATCTGTGTTTGGTAAACACAGTATTATTCAAGAAAATTAGTTAGAAAATCAAATACTGACATTAAGTCCCAATGATTTTTGTTGCATTGAAGACTATCTATCTAAATTTAAAACACTCAGAATTTTATGTGGAGAATGTAAGATAAAGCTAGAGGAAGAGTGTTTCATCTATATTATTATTTCTGAGCTAGGTAGTACATATTATGTGTTTGTATATACCTTTTATGCGATGAGAGAGGCTCTAGGGAAAACTTATCAAAAACCCACTCTTGAGTCATTTTGTTATGCTTTGATTAGAGAGCAAGATAAGCTTGTTCAACTTGGAGTGATCAGCACTACAGGTACCTCCAACAATTCCTTAGTCTCCCAACAGAAAGATAAACTAAAGAATCCCAAGAAGAAACATCCTTGCCAAAACAACAAGCAACATAAGGATCCCAAACCCACTCAGATAGCTTCAACTCCTAATGGTGACAAAAGAGAAAAATCTAAAAATAAGAATATTGACAGGCATTACAACTTTTGTAATAAAGATGATCATGATGAGTCCAAATGTTTGAAGAATATGGTATCTTTAGAAGCAGCAATGAAGAATCACAACATCAATATTGATTCTACTTATTCTTCTTCTTCTCACGGACATGCACTTTTTGCTTCTAGTTTCTCCTTCAATGCAACTTCTACTTCTTCTTCTAATGATTAGCTTATTTATTTTGGAGAATCTTATCATATGGCTAAGGATAAAGACATATTTTCTACTCTAAATGAATGTAACACCAAGAAAATATTTGTTTGTGATGATATATCTCTTAGTGTTGTAGGATATGGAACATTTCAAGTAGATAATGGCCATTTCAATGATGAGTTATGTGTTCCAAGTATTTCTTGTAACCTTCTATCAATATATCAAATCACTCATTTAGGTGAAGGTAAAACCGTAGAGTTTTCACCTCACCAAATTGTAATCAAGGATCTAAAAGATCCTAAGAATGTGCTTGCAACTGGAATTTTTTATGATATTACCAGGTTGTACAAGTTTGACAACTTTGGGTCATCATATTTTCCATCATTTTTTGTTGCTCAGAGTGATGACTTGAGAAAAATTTGGCATGAGCGGTTTGGTCATCTAAAATATCACTCATTGCAACAACTATGTAATTAGAAAAAGGTGACTAGTCTTCCTCTTGTTTCATGCAGAGATGGTGTTTGTGTTGGTTGTGTTCTTGGTAAACATCATTGAGACAATTTTGATAAACGTGCCACTTGGCATGCCTTGGGCCCTTTGCATCTTGTTCACAGTGACTTGTGTGGTTCACTTTCTTCTCCTTATTTTTTGGGTGCAAGTATTTCTTAAATTTCATTGATGAATTTTCCAAACGTACTTGGGTTTACTTCTTAAAACTTAAGAACGATTTTTTTGACAAGTTTTTTGCCTACAGGGCCCTTATAGAAAATAAATCTGGACATCAAATTCAAAGGTTAAGAACATATAATGGAGGAGAATATGTGAACAATAATTTTAAAATTTACTGCACTACACAGGGCATCCAAATGCAACACACAGTTCCATATACACCACAAAAAAATGGTATTGCTGAGAGAAAGAACCACACATTAAAAGAAATGGCTAATTGTATGATCCAATGTAAGGGATTAAGTCTAAAGTATTGGGAGAAAGCCATCAACTGTGAAAATTACATAGTAAATCACACTCCCACAAATGCTCTTAAAAATATAACACTGGAAGAAGCTTGGAATAAAATTAAACCAGATGTAAGTCACTTCCATGTATTTGGTAGTATAGCATGGGCTCACATTGATTATCAGAAAAGGAAAGAATTGCAACCTAAAAGTGAGAAGTGTATATTTGTTGGTTATTTTGAATATGTAAAAAGTTATATACTTCTTCAACCACATTGTAATGAAATTATTATTAGAAGAGGTATTAAATTAGATGAAAATATCTTGGCCTACGAGATTAATTCGACAATTGTTCCTTCTTCGGCCCGCGAGCCATCTTCAGTGTTTGTTCCTTATTCTATTCATATTTTTTTTTTCTTCAGATGATGACAGTGAGGATAAAAATCCACCTCCACCTGCTCACCTTCCTCCAGATGAGTCAATTGAGTCTGAACCATCACCAACACCACCGCTTCCTAGAGGGTTCTATTCAACACGTGAAGAAGTTGGTGATCTTGGCGGTGATCCTTCAGATCAGCATCGAAAACGTTCACAGTTCCAGAAAGCCTCTTCTATTTTGGATAAAGTTTTAGAGACTCATGATCCAAAGACATTTACAGAAGATTCAAGTCATCCAGATTGGGATACAACAATGAATTAAAAGTATCGTTATTTAATGGAAAAATATACATGGGATCTTGTACCTCTTCCAAAAGTAAGAAAGCATGTCACATTTAAATGGGTCTACAGAACTAAGTATGCATCAGATGGAAGTTTTGAAAGACACAAGGATTGGTTAGTTTCCAAAGGATTTTCCCAAGTTGAAGGAATAGACTACAATGAAACCTTTTCCATTATGATCCTAATGTCTATACCAAGAAAGTAGAAAACCATCTCATAATCCCTGTCCTTTATGTCGATGACCTTATCCTTATTGGTAGTGACTCAAAACTTTTAAACCATGTGAAAACCAACCTTACGAAGAAATTTGAAATGACAGACTTAGGATTTTTGTACTATTTCCTTGGCCTCCAAGTTTTGCAAACCAATGAAGGAATTTTTATTTTCCAGTCTAAGTATACGTGTGACCTTCTTCGTCTCTTTCACATGGAATATTGTAAACCATCCCTTTCTCCCTTCCATTCTGGAGTCAAGTTTTCTACCACCTATTCTTCTCCCGAAGTTGACGCCACCTTGTACCGTCAGTTAGTTGGTAGCCTCTTATACTCGAATCATACCCATCCTAATATTTCCTTTTTTGTTGGTCTTGTTTCTCAATATATGAAAACACCCCATGAAATCCATTGGAAATTAGCTAAGAGGATACTTCGGTATGTATGTGGTACAATTAAGTTCATAATACACTATAGTTTAGGGGGAAATCATTTATTAGTTTCTTTCACTGATTCACATTGCGCCGGTGACCCTAATGATCGGAAGTCTACTATAGTTTGTATTTCCAGCCTTGGTTTAGGACCTGTCACTTGGGCCTGTAAGAAACAACATGATATTTCACTTTATTCAATAGAAACATAGTACCGAGCAACACTAAATGCAATTCAGGAAGTCTTGTGGCTTCGACAGATCCTTTCATAGTTTGGATTTTAGCAGCAGCATCTGACTAGCCTTTGGTATGACAATCAGAGTGATATCAATATCACCAAAGACCCATTTGAACATCATCACAACAAACACATCGATATACACATGCACTTCATCATAAATCTCGTTCATGATCAAGTTATTGAAGTTCTCTTTTTCCCTACAAAATATCAAGTTGCAAACATTTTCACAAAGTCTCTCACAGAAACGAAGTTTTCCAAACTTCAATCTATGTTATGATTTCAGGAAGTTCTCATCAAAGGGGGGTAGGCTCTAATACCTCTGTCCTTATCCTATTGTGTTACTATTGTAAATCCTTAAATCATATCCCAAGTTTTTCTTAAGGGGGGATGTTAGGATATTTAGACACTTAGGAGTTAGTTAATATCTATTTTTTCTAATGGGTCGTTAGGTAAAAGTGTGTTTATTAGTGTGTTTCTTTAGTATGAATTAGTACGCATTTGTAGTTAGGAAATCCGACGGTCACGATATGTTCCCAACTTAGAGTGATCCAACGGTTCATATTCTCCTCGATCTTAATGGCCATTGATTTGTGGCTTAACACTCGATTGGTCCATGATCTCTATTTAAAGAGAATGGAAGGTCATTTTTCAATGATCGATTGTGAGAAACTCTCTTGTAAAATTTCTTTGTAATCTTTTTCTTTTTCATTAATAAACTTCCCCAAGTGGTCGTGTTGGCTGGGTCCGTGGATGTTTCCCCATAGGGTTTTTGCCACGTCAAAACATCGATGTGTTGATCTTTTATCTAGTTGTGTGAGTGGTTACTGAAGGTCGTCATCATCTATTGGAATACCTATGTTGTCGAACATTTTTTACTTGATCGGTTCGATATCTATCGATATGACATCGTGGACATTTTGTTTTCGATGCATGTTTTCCATAATATATAATATGATCATTAGGACATGCATCTATAGTTTGATACTCCATTCCAATGTATTTCATAATGACATGTAAATATCGATATGTGCGAGGTAAAATATTTGATGATGGTAACATAAATTCACCTAATGATCTACAACATAAAAAATAACTAGTTAATGTAAAGAATATTAATCATAAATATTGCATTCTTATTTTACACACTAATAAACACTAAAAAATAGAGAAAAAAATCAACCTTTATGTATATGTAATGAAACATATTACATACCTTAGGATCTGTGTCATACAAGTGTTTGACAAATGATTCATAACCTTTAAGTTCACCATAAGCAATGTAGTTGAGAGAATATTTTCGCTTAAGCCTTTATAAGTCATTTATTTGTCCTTTTTATCAGAGGATCATTATAAATACCAACATTGTCCCCATCCTTATCCAACTCAATGAACAAGTATTGGATCATTTGATTTGTCCCATCGTCTTGAAATGTGTCATTATTTTCATCTTCTTCTATGAGATCATTAACTTGATCTTCATTATTCGTTTCATGTTCCTCGGCTTGTACAACATC
>JASDQU010103020.1:828809-850716 GCA_032191745.1 Picea mariana
GAATTCTAGCTTTATAATTACAAACAATCATGCAAAATTAGTGTGTATAACAAATATTAAAACAATATAAAATTTAATAAATACAATCAGTATTAAGACATATAATGAATATATAGCTAATTACCATGGGACAATATTCATTTGATCCCCCGTCAATGTGCCCATATCTCCTATAATGTATTTTAACTATTGCTTTTAAAATTCTTATGGTACGTGTAGTACAACATCTTTTGCAAGGGAAATAACATTTTTCATCCCCATTTTCACCCTCTTTACTTGTTTTCCCACCTCTAATATTTTCTGACATTTTTCCCCACAAAAACACAGTGATGATTATCTTATAAAATTGAGTGGTGTAATAGAATATCTATTATATTTTTCTAATGCAATTGACATATAAAAAAAAAAAAAAAATTATCTTGACAAGAACACTTTATACCCTTTCTGAATTGTCATCATTATAGAAAAATTGTTGCAACATCTCTAAAATGCAACATATTTATAAATTTTGTCCTTTTGGATTCCAACATAGTTGACCAAGTCAATGTTTNTATTTTTCTAATGCAATTGACATATAAAAAAAAAAAAAAAATTATCTTGACAAAAACACTTTATACCCTTTCTGAATTGTCATCATTATAGAAAAATTGTTGCAACATCTCTAAAATGCAACATATTTATAAATTTTGTCCTTTTGGATTCCAACATAGTTGACCAAGTCAATGTTTACTTTGTCAAATAGTGGGCGATTGTTGGTGTCAATGTTTCATAGAAACCTACACAGGAGATCTAGCTAAAGCAAGTACAAACAAAGCTTATCAAGAAAAGAAGAGAGATTCAATATGGAAGAATGAGAAAATATATTCACACTACTCTAATGAGCTGATGATTGATACATAGATCATGATCAATATGATACAATGAATGAGTAGAATACACTCATATATAGGGCAAAGCATTCCACAATTAAGAAAAGAAATCAAGCAGTTAGCTTTCCTTAGGAATGCATGCATGCATAATAGTGATGATAAAAATAGAAAGTCTAAATAGAACTAGTCAGTTAACTCCCACTGAACTAGTGTGTCAAAAATAGAAATTTCTCCAACACCCCCCTGAACATCACTATGGAGTAAAAAATGAGTCCCGACTACTAGCCCTTTTAGGTACTCATATACAATGCAACTAATGAACACTGAATAAAAGTGAGGAAAGAGGGAAAACCACGTGGGAACAAACCCCTCCTCAAAAGATAATGTATCAAAAGAAAAAAATAACAGCTACTAGACAACAATGTTCTTCACTGGAAGACGATCTCGCAAAGTTTGAAACTTTTGCTCATTGAAAGTCTTCATGAAGATGTAGAAATCTTTATGGATCTGATGAATTCCTTTGTAAACCTATCGAGCCTTGTACTTCTTGAACCTGTGGACCCATCTACACCTGAAAATATTCCTTCTGGTGGATGTGGAACCAGATTCCAAGTTTGGTTCTATAGGAGTGAGTCATACTCCTTTTGCATGGCTTCTTTCCATAATGGATTTCCCACAACCCTATTTTAATTGTGTGGATCAATAGATTTAACCATATAGCAATGCATGGGCATTATAGGTTCTGAAGCTGAAAATACATGAGAAGGCTCCTCATGCTGAGATTGAGTCCTCCTCGAATCCAATGGATTCCCTGCAAGGTTTCCTATTGCCTGAAGTATGGTATGTGCCTTCTTGGGCATCTTCTGAAGCTTCGGCGTTGGCTTCTTATCTAGATGTACTACGTGTTTATTTTCATGTACAAAATTAGAGTGTATGGAATCATTTCTGATGTCTAAAACTGATGGAAGAACAAGAGTATATGCATGTTTCAGTGGAGGTGCGTGAAAAGTACTCTCCTTACGTGTACATAGAATAAAAGAGTCATCATCAGAAAACTTAGTGAATTTATACAACCTTGACTTATGAACCACCTCACCAATTGAAATAATGGAATTGTCATGCATGTCAATTACTAAAACTGAATCTGATGTAAATTCAACCTTTTTTCCTTTCTGAGTGATCTGATAAACTGAGAGCAGATTCATAGAAAGATTTGGAACATGTAAGACATTCTCAAAAATGCCATTATGGAGTTCCACTCTCCCTTCTCCTGCTATTGCTACTGGAGTATCATCCCCCATGAGAATAGGGGGTCTTGAACATGCACTCAAAGAAGATAAAACTTCCTCTTTCGCTGCCATATGATGGGTTGCACCAGAATCTATAATCCATGAATCAGATGAGGAATTAATTGCAACAAGATCATGATGATTACCTTTATTAGGAGCATTATCTTCTTCTTTCTACTTCTTGACTCCCTCTGGAATGAAGTTTCCAAGGTTGTTTTTCTTAAGTGCATGTGTCATAAGATCGATTTGTTTCTTCATGCATGTGGATTCTTCATGATTCGGTTTATTGCAGTAAGTGCACTACTTTCCCTTCTTCTTATTCTTGGAATCTGAAGAGTCTTTGGAACCTGAAGAATCATTAAAGGATTTGGAATATCCCTCCTTCCTATTCTGTTTGAATGACCATTTTCCATCTTGCATGGTGAATGCATGTGCTTTGGGATCTTTCATGATGCCCATATGAATGAGTTTTGTCTGCTCTTGTGTAAGAGACACAATGAACTGAGCCAATGTAGGCATTTTCCAATTTATTCCAAAAAGACATCTGCCAGAATGGAAATTGGAGACATATACAGTGTATTATGGTCCTAGTTTGGCCAAGATTGTTAGAATAAGTTGTTTCTCTTGTGTAGACTTATCAATACCACATTCACCCAAGATTAATAGCAAAGATTTAATTTTAGTAAAAAAATCTTGTATATTATCAAAACTTTTAGGGTCTAAGGTATTCAACTCTACCTCAAGCATATGACATCGTGTCTCATCCTGCTTTCCAAAGAGTCCTTCCAAGGTGGTCCATATCTCGTTTGGAGTCTTGCATGCAGCAACATGCAACCACAAATTAGTGGATATTAACTCAAGAATTAGTCCTGTGGCCTCATCCTTACGGTTCTCCCATCTCATCTTCTCAATCGTTGATGTAGGTTATGTTTCTATCGCCATCGTGAAATTATACAATTATTTCCTTCTGAGTTGGAATTCTACCTTGGGATTCCAATCAAAATAATTTTATGGTGTGAGGATTACCACCAAGTTTGACTGTATTGTAGTTTTCATATCCGTCTCTCCCATTGATTCCAAGAACCCCTAAAAATTTACTCTCAATCTGCAAGTGAGAAAATTAAGAAATTAAAAATTCATATCAGTTTTAGGAGATGATATTGTGACTTACTTTTTGAGAAAACGGTGAGGAATGTTTCCAAACGGTTGAAAACCCACTTCCAAAATGGGTCGATTTACTTTCTAGGTGTATCGTTTCCTCAAAACCTTAATATTTGTGGGAGGAATAATTGCTGAAATTTACGACCACTGATTTAGCTCATCGAAACTTCGATTTTCCTTATTCTTTGGCTTGTTTGGCTTGCTCCAAGTAGCATATCTCTGATACCATGCCAGTGTTTCATGGAAACCTGCACAGGAGATCTAGCTAAAGCAATTACAAACAAATCTTATCAAGAAAACAAGAGAGATTCGATATGGAAGAATGAGAAAATATATTCACACTACTCTAATGAGTTGATGATTGATACATAGATCATGATCAATATGATACAATTAATGAGTAGAATACACTCATATATAGAGAAAATAATTCCATAATTAAGAAAATAAATCAAGTAGTTAGCTTTCCTTAGGAATGCATGCATGCATAATAGTGATGGTAAAAATAGAAAGTTTAAATAGAACTAGTCAGTTAACTCCCATTGAACTAGTGTGTCGAAAATAGAAATTTCTCCAACAGTTCGCATAGGGGTAGACCCAGGGTTCAACTCTTCAACAACGCACCAACAAAACCCTAACTATCCACCCTTTCAGCAACACCTGCGAAGCATATGCAGTCTCACTCGATGTAGAGGTAGGGGGGTTACAGGACTCAAGTGTCAGTAACCAAGCCGGGACATAGATCTGTGATTATGACACTTCACAGAGTACTTAGGGACAACACATATTAATTCATTAGCTCCATTCACATCACAGATCAACCCTAACTACATATCAACGCAGTAACAATAACAAACTACACATCGCACTTAGCATCAAAAGTCAAATCTAACACATTCAACATAAACAGAGCACTAAACATTCATATATCTATCTATCATTCATAACATTCAATTCTCTAAGAAAATTCACAACATAAACATTACAACACAAAGAAAACCATCAACACATGATATACATGGTTCACCCCAGTGTGGGGCTACATCCACCAACTGCTTCTTCTTATTTTATTATTCTTCAATCTCTTACATTCATCTACTCCTTTGTCCTAATCCATAGAGCCTAGCTTCACACTAGATAGGTGATCTGCACACTAAGCACCAGATCCACCTTCCCAAAATTAGGTCAAGGCACAGAGCCAACTCCTCTATTACACACAAAGTCTTACATACATAGTTTGTTGCACAAATCAACTCAGAACTACTTGCCTCTTGCACTTAGCTACTTACACCACTTTCTAGCACTAAGCTTTCACTATATTTATTGAACTAAGAACACTTTGCTACTTCTACATTACATTCCTTCATATATATACTTTTACATCCCTTACAAAAAGGCCTAATCATGGGTAAACCCATGGGATGACATCCCAAAACCCTAATACAAAAACCCTAATGAACCCCTTGTTGGGTCCACAAAATAAGTGAGATCTCGTGATCTCATCTCCACCTGGGCATTCCATCTTCGACCAGCCTGTCAAAGTCCAAAAGTGATCAAACCCGACCAATGTTTCCTCAAAACTTGGTCGATGGCCAACAAGCCCCCAACACTCATCTATGACTCGTCCCACGTCACTCAGATCTGGGAAGCACTTCTTCGAAGGCCTCTATCTTAGCTCAAGATGCCTCGACCTGCTGCTTTTCCTGAGCCTCATGCTCAGTGACCTCCTAGAGTAATTGCTTGGTAACAGGCCCTTTCAGGCGTTGTTCCACTTTCGCAACCACTTGGTCTAGTTGTGAGCCTTGTCCTTCGATCTCTTCAAACATCGTGTAGGCTTCATCCTACACCAGTTTTAGCCTCTGTGTGACTTTCATGACCCTGCCCTAGATGGCATTAATCTTTTGCTACACCGCACATTGTTCTTGTGATATCTTCATTCTCTCAACTGTAGTGAGCGACTTCATCTGTGCTTGAACTATCAGTGCCTGTTGTTGCACTTCCTTTAGTTGTTCTTCCAAATTCCTAATCTATAGGTCTTCTGTGAGGCATTTGTAGGTATGCATGCTTTTGTTGCTTAGCTGCTTGCATTCTGAGGTGAGCATTCTGATTCTTTCCACTATGCTCTTAGCGGGTTCCTCCCTTTGATCGAGCACTTCCTACAGATTGCTTGGTACTTCTCGAAGATCCAACTTTGTTACCCTTACTTGAATTTTTTGAATGGCCTCAGGAAGCTTCGTCACTTGGACCTCAACTGACTCATGTTCCTCCTGTGTCGAGCTTGGCACAAAGTGAAGTGTTCTAATCACTACTTCCTTGAATGCAGTCTGCTCTATGAGCAGCTGGTCCTTTTCCTTTTGTATCCATGCTTTGTCTCCCTCAAGCATTGTCTGGAACTCATCTCTCTCATTTTCATACGCAGTTACACAGTACCATGCAACTCGTAGTTGCTCCAATATTTATTCTTTCTCTTTATTTGGGGATTTTGTAGCATGTTCCTTCTCTTATTAGACTCAATGAAGTCGAGCCTCTGTTGCAGCTGCCAATCTACGAATTTGGGCTGGTTCATCCCCCAAATCTATAGTCTCTAATGATGAAGGAGTAGTAGGCACTGCACGACTAACTTGAATAGCTCATTGTATCTCCTTCAACTCCTTCTCAACTCTTACATACAGCTCTTCTTGCTTCACACCATATATCTGTAATAGGTCCTCGAATGCATCCTCCATCACTCCGTGGAATATACTAATGTCATCCTTTGTGAGCGTAGCCTCTAAGTGGGGATTACTTGCGTGGATCTTCTTTCTTGTCGAGGCTTTCTGCGGAGAACCCTTCCTCTTCTTCGATGTTTTTTTCTCTGTAGGGGGGTCCTTCGGCAATGTAGCTTCATCTTCTCCTTGTTTTTCTCCTTATTCCTCTCCTACTTCTTGATTTACTTCATCTCCTCCTCCTACTATGGGCAAGCCATGTCTACTTTCTTCTGAGGAGCTGTCCTCCTCATCACTCTCTATGTCTTGGACTTCCTCATTTTTCTACTTCTTCTTCTTCTCGTTGGTATGTCCGGCATGCTCAGCCTAGGTGACTAAGGGTCTTTCGATGGTGTCAGGGTTGGAAAGTTTTGCATCATCAACTGAGACAAAGAACTCTGTCGACCATTCCTTGGTGATATCCTCCATATCTTTGTCGGTCATCTTATAGTAGGATTGTAACTTCTCTTTGCTCTCATCCCTGCGTGTAGTGATATAAATGAAATCTCAATCTACGTGGAACTTAGCTAATGGTCTATACTGGTGTAATTTTTGTGGAGTCATGTGTGGGAATGAATCAATAGAAACCTTCAGCTGCTGATAGTAGGCATGGAAAACTGTGTTCGACTACCACTGCTTTGACATGTCATTTGTGTACCATAGAGTGGATAACTTCGCGGCCAATGGCTCCAAAGGTTGAATCTCCAAGAAGGAATATCCCTCCGATATTTTCCAAGCAACAAATGTGATCAGCACAAACAACTAGTTGAAATGCAACTCGTATCCTAGATCATGTGCTTCGCGACAGTCTTTCTCGAGTTCGTTGACAAGGTAGCTTGCCCAGTTCATTTGCATCCCCTCCATGCACTTCCCTATGAGGTCCACCATGAACCCAGTGACCTGCGTGTGGCAGTTCTTTCTTGCGATCTTGCTAGCTATAAGCTGATAAGCTAGGCACATTGTGCCATGTTGAATGGCGGCTACCTGTAGCCTCTCTTTCCCTTTTCAACTTCATTGTATATGTCCTTTATGCATTTTTCCAGGGAGCGATATGAAGTCTTCCCTAGGTAGAACTGTAAAGTGTCAGTTCCTTGCATGCTTAGTCCTGTGATCAGGTGGATCAGTGTTGGATCCACAGTAATGTGCCTATCAAGCCATAGGTATCCTCCATGATAGCATGACAAGAGGAGTTTAACAGAAGCGTTAACCTCCTAATGTCATCCAAACTGAGGGATCTTCATCACGTTGAGTATTGTGGACTGCGCAAGCTCCTTAATTCATGGTTCGGAGACTATGTGAGGCTTCTTCCTAGTTGTCTTCATTGAATATCTCTGAGGAGCGAGCATCACATAGTTCTTCCTGTCATCTAGATTGAAATCGTTGTTCTTCAATGATGGGATCTGTCCCAACTGGATTCCTTCTATGCGTATCCCCTTTGGGATGTACGCTATGATCAATGTATACTCAAAGTCCCATGGAATGTTTTCACGATTAACTGCGCTAGCCAAAGGAGGGATTTAATCATTTAAGATTGACGGGATCTGCTTCGTGTTAGCTGCCAGATCATTGTGATGCTTACTTCACTTCTCGGTAGCAGGGTTGGCACGTTTCGAGTGATGTCCAGTTGAAGGGGAAGCCTACAGTCCCCTAGTCGACGATTTATATACTCCCTCAGACATAGCTTTATCAACCATAAACTTCTTCAGAAATTCTTCAACGAACTTCTCTAGCTCGGTGCGCTCGGCCGACATTCTCACTGTTAACAAATAAGTCAAGGTAGGCGAGCAAATTGCAGGGTAAACAACAGATGGTGAGGTCTGATAGCACAGTTCGACACACACAATCACTTTTTTTCCTATCTCAGATAATCACGGGTAGAAAAAAGTGGTCCTGACGCAACATCAGACGGGTTAAGTAAGCAAGCATTGCAACAGATTCCTCCAATGGACAGGAATGCCTCAATCAATATGAATCCATTCGTTATGGCACGGTCTCAACGTCCCAAACATAGTCTAGTCGCCCATAAATGTGTTTATTAAACGTTCTGAGCATCGTTCTAATGGTCGGAGCACCTCCAACGGTCATATAGCTTTGCCATGGCGAAGTCCCATTGTGCACGGTTCTCTTGTTTCGGCGAGGTTCAGAGCCTGCAAGTCTTCCTTCTACGAAGTCTTCTTTGTCACTACCTATATCTTTTCTAACTTGGATTTCTTCTTAATAAGCTTCCTTGCCTTCTTTCCTGTGATCCAAGTCGGTATATTCCTCTTTCTATTCTTAGTCTTATCTTCTCCTAGCGTGGTAACTTCACACTGGTGATGTGCTCTCAAAGGGTTTGAATTTAATATCCCTTCCTGTATGGATTCTTGGGTGGATATACTTTCTTCTTGCATGCACATGTCCTTCAAACCTTCTTGTGTTCTTTCAACCTTTATAGATAATTCTCTTGCCTTCTGCTGCTTCAACTCAACTTCTTGTTCTTCTATCAGTCGATCTATTCTTCTAGCTATGAGATCCCTTAGTTATTTCTTTTTCTTTTCTGTAGCTTCTTTCTCTGCTTTCCTTTTGATTTGATCCTTCTCATTACAAGTTGTCTCTAACAAAAGAGGAAAAGGGGTTTTGTTCTCAACAAACCTAATAACATCAAATTCTTCTTCTGTCGATGTTCCATGGATGATAACAGGTACATCAGTAACTCTTCCACATAGGGTTATCATCTTTCCTTTAAACAATCCTATCCTTCCCAGTGAAGGTACCATAATAGGCTTTCCCAAAATTTCCCAAGTGCTTTCTATCATAATATTCACTTGTGTTTCTTTATCCAAGACATAGTCTATGTCGAAGTCTCCTATTCTTGTACTTATGCATTGTTTTTCTTTCAATATCTTTGGTAAACTGATATATTTGTGATCATCCATTACTTCTTTTAACTGTATTAGCATAGTATAAGATTTCTCTTATTCTTTCTCTTTATGATTCTCTAATATGCTCTTATTCTATTGATTCATATTCATTTGTTCAACTTTAGCAATCATCCTTAGACAGTCTTCAACTTCATGACCAACAATTTTACAACAAAGACAAATAGGACCTGCACCAAGGAATTCCTTAGCAACATGTCCTCATCTTCTACAGTTATAACATAAGGTCAATCCTCTCTTTCTCTTGTAAGTTCCCCAACTTCTCTCGTACTATGCACTAGGATCACAGTGCTGGATCTGCAATCTGCAAAAAATATTTCTAGGTTCCTGCATCCATTCATTAGTCCAAAAATTATTTCTATGCATAGGAATAACATATCTTTTTCTAGTTCTATCAAATTTATTCCTATCAAATATTTCTTCTAACTATACCCTAGCTTTTAGGCTAGGAAAGAATCTATCAAACATACCTAGATTCATGCTTTCGAAACAAAAATTTCCACTTATCTTATTCTATCTAAGCACAARTATTTACCTTTTTCAAGATCTTACCTCTTTTTATTCAAATCGAGTCTCTTTCTTAGCACAGAGATTCGAAAGTCAAGTAGAATATTGCGCACAACAGCAGAATATCTATGCACAGATCTTCTCTTTTCTTTTAGTTCCCAACAATCACAGTTTCAAGTCCCAGCAACRGAACCATTTGTTGGCACAGGGGCAGACCCAGGGTTCAAAGATTCAACAATGCACCAACAAAACCCTAACTATCGGCCCTTTCGGCAACACCTGCGAAGTGGATGCAGTCTCACCCGGGGTAGAGGCAGGGGGGTTATAGGACTCAAGTGTCTGTAACCAAGCTGGGACACAGATCTATGATTATGACACTTCAAAGAGTACTTAGGGAGAACACACATTAATTCATTATCTTTATTCACATTGCAGATCAACCCTAAGTACAGATTGGTGTAGTAACAATAACAAACTATACATTGCACTTAGCATCAGAAGTTAGATCTAACACATTCAACATAAACAGAGCACTAAGCATTCATAGATCTATCTATCATTCATAACATTCAATGCACTAAGTTAATTCACAGCAAAAACATTACAGCACAAAGCAAACCATCAACACATGATATATGTGGTTCACCCCAGTGTGGGCCTAAGTCCACCAACTGCTTCTTCTTCTTTTATTCTTATTCAATATCTTACATTTATCTACTCTTGTGCACTAAGCCACAGATCCTAGCTTCGCACTAGAAAGGTGATCTGTGCACTAAGCACCAGATCCACCTTCCCAAAATCAGGTCAAGGCACAGAGCCAACTCCTCTATTACACACAAAGTCTTACATACACAGTTTGTTGCACAAAGAAACTCATAACTACTTGCCTCTTTCACTTAGCTACTTACACCACTTTCTAGCACTAAGCTTTCACTATGTTTCTTTCACTAAGCACACTTTTCTACTTCTACATTACATTCCTTCCTATATATAATTTTACATCCCTTACAAAAAGGCCTAATCATGGGTAAACCCATGGGCCGACATCCCAAATCCCTAATGAACCTCTTTTTAGGTCCAAAAAATAAGTGAGATCCCGTGATCTCAGCTCCGCCTGGGAGCTCCATATTCGACCAGCCTATCGAAGTCCAAAAGTGGTCAAACTAGACCAATGTTTCCTCAAAACTTGGTTGAGGGAAAACAACGACCGTTTGAAGAGAGAAATGGTTAGCAGTAGTATCATCAATATTGATGTGAATACAGAGGTTTGTCACAATAAAGACACCTTCTCCTAGACATCGCAAGTCTAACGAATTCGGGCAGGATTGAAAAAAAACTGAAAAATTGAAACATTTATCTTGTATTTTTTCGACAGTATGACCAATTTTGTCTGTACCATCGAAAATATTTTGTCGGTATTTTTTGAATATGTAGTAGTGTATGCACCTGTTTGATTTTCTTAAAATATGTAATGTATTGTGATTCATACTTTGTTTTCTTTAACTCTTTCAACAATGTTTTTCTAATCTATGTTAATGTCCTTACTTGTCATGTAGGTGTTGTGCTCTGCAATTTCATATACCATACTGATGCACAACCTCTAAACATTGTTTCCAACTATGCAATCCTTACAACCTCATTTTGGACATACTTCATGGCCCAAATTGTTTCACATATGAATAGATTTTGTTCTGGGTCCTCCGACGCAACTCCCTAAAACTTTGTCAGTCTAAGTGTGTTGTCTAACCCTGCCATGTTGTTTGGTGTTGTACCTCCCTATAGTGATGTTGGTTGACTCTGACTTGGTGCACTAATTCCACTACTTTGTCTACTGCTACTATGTCCTCCCTTACTAACTACAAGTTCTTTTGACAAATCCTCAAATGTTATTTTTGATCTAGGTGATGCATAGGGTCGTGGAGTCGACACCGGATCCAGTCTGAGAAGGAATTATCAGTTCTTCTATTATAGGACTGCATTGATAAATCTATTCCTCTCCTTCTACGTGTTATATCTCAACAATATGGATTATTGCACAACTTTCTCTCCCCTCAGGATCACTATGTGGCTCTCCTTTCTTAGCCCCAGTCTTCCACTTATTATATCTTCTTCCACTGAGAAGTATTCCAAACTCGTCTTCCTCTTTTTATACACCTTTGTTTCTCTTCATCCTCAGTCTCTCCCTTCCTTATTCATTTCTTCCTTCATTATTTCCTACCTTTACACTAACCTCTTTTCATCCCCTGGCTCCCATATGTGCACAAATCCCCTTATTAATCAGACTCCATTGTCATCACACACTTATCACACAACATCTTTATCAAAGTCCCCAATAATTTCATAAACCTTCCATGTGGACCTTTGAAGAAATCCCTCTCTACAATACTGTATGACTAGGTACAATCTACTGCAAATTATGCAATATAACCTCCCAATATGTTTTCCAACTAGAAATCAATTGCATGAGAAGTTTTATTACTTATAGAATTCAACTTCCTTACCAACTCAGGAGTCTAGTTCCTCGATGATGTAATTCAATACCTTTCAGTATTCTCCACTAATATTTTTAACCACTCATTTAAGATAATCAAAGACTCTCCAAATAAAATCTCATGCATCCCTATGTACACATACCTTAGCATCCCTTTCTCATCACTTATATGAGGGTTTCTATGCTATTTTTGAGAAATTTTTCATTCCTTACCTTCTAGCCATTTTGAGATGTCTTTCTTAGTTGGCCTCCAAAACATTCCCTCAATCATAGATTCTATGTCCCGACAACTAAACCATTTGTTGGTGCGTGGTTGTAAGACCCTAGGTTCAAATTATCAACAAAACCCTTTAGATAACAGCCCTTTTGGCATCACCTACATGCAAATGAAGTCTCACCTGAGGCATCTATTGAGACTATAGGAACCAATTTTCTACAGGAACGAGGGGATGGGAGGTGATCATCTTATTCATTCTTACTTATATACTTTGTGCTCATTATCATGTGTGTTTTATTCCTTGGTTACTTAGTAATTGATTTTATGCAATACCATCATGAAACAAATAGAAACATAAACCATTCACCATAATATCCATAACTATTGCACAATAATCATATAGTAAACAAATCTAGTCTAACATGCATGAACCTACTATTCATAAACAATCACATGAATCACACACATAGAGACACAGAGTTAACGTGGTTCACCCAATCCTTGGTCTACGTCCACAATGACTAGCTTCTTTATTATTCTTTATGTAATCATTCCAAGATTGTTCTACAATAGATTCATCATATTATCAATCCCCACCCTGCCTAGCCTCTCTGCAGGGCAAGACTCTCTCTGCAACTCTCCTTAAAACTTAAGACATAAACTCTCTCCCATTCTCAATCTATTCTCTCAACATCCACAACAATATTATCTCTATTTCATCCTTGAGCGACCTATCCTACCTGACCCATTACATATTTATACATAGAATTTAGGGCTCAAAACCTTATTCACTTATCCCCTAAAACCCTATTACAACTCATTCTGACTCATTCAACTCTTGTTGACTCATTGATCGGGCATGATTTTCCTACTTTTGCATATGAATATTTCTTTTGCATTCCCAAATGTTTTTCTTCCTTCTTTTGCATGTCTCTCTACTTTTGCATGTTGAATTGTTGTACTTGCTTTTCGCCCGCTTTATCTTCCTTCTTTATTATCTTTCTTTATTCTCCTCCAATTATGATTTTATTGTGCACTTCAATACTGAATGCGCCTTTACTGCGCATTTCGCTCATGTCTTATCTTCTCTTCTTTCTTCTTCTACTACGCATCTCCTCAATACTTAGGATTTTTCTAGAAACTGTATCCAAAATTCCTATCCAACATGTTTTTATAATCTATTTTGGTAGAACTTTCTGAGATGGTCCAGGTTTCTCCACTGATTGAGATGGTGTTGAATTTTCATCAAGAACCATCCTTTCAATCCTCTCAATCACATCATCCAAATGAAATTCAGGTTCTGATAAAGTGGATGGAACGACTTAACATGGGGGATATGGTGTTGTAAAAAGAGATTCCAAATATTGACCCAAGATAGGGATCCCCCCTTCATGATGTGGAATCTCGTCATAAAATTCATGATATGTCTCAACACCAAGGCTGAAATAGAGATAATGATTTACATGAGTGAATCTTTATAGATGATCAAGTTGTCTCTCAATAGTTTTTTAATTCTTGGAAGATTCAAGAGAGATTACATCTCTGGAAATAATGAATTTCTTGTTTTTCTCATCATAAAGACATTATCCTTTCAATATCCTTTGGCGGTATTTCAGTACCCTAAGAATATGTACTTTTGAATCCTTTCTTCAAGCTTTCTTCTTTTCTCCTTGGGAATTGAGGCATAGTAGGTGGAACCAAATACCCTGAGATGCCTCATCGAAGGAATGGTACCATACCACATTTCATAAGGAGTATTTTTTTCAAGAGCATGATATGGACACCTATTTTTGACATAAGCTGCACATAGAATGACATATATTATACATTCTTGAAAAACATCATGGAACGAACCATATTTAGTATAATCATTTTCATTCTTTCAACTACACCATTCCATTGAAGATTGTATGGAAATGTGGTTATATGTTTGATCCCATGTTTTCCAAGGTAAATTTCAAATATGTTATATGTGTATTCTCTTCCATTATCAGTGAGAAGAGAGCCAATACAAGACTGGGTTTCATTTTGAATCCATACATGAATTTTTTTTTAAATTTTATTAGCTTGTGATTTTTCTTTCAGAAAGTAGACCTAGCACATCATGGTGTAATCATCAATAAAAGACATGATATTTTTATTGTCAATTGTAGAAGGAACATGCATACTACCACACAAATAAAAATGAATCAGTTCAAGTTTTATACATGATCTATAAGTATAATCATGAAATGGTTTCCTTTTGTGATTTCCAAGGATACGAGCATCACATTGCTTCAATTTCCTAGGAATCGTAGGAAAACCGGAAACACCATTCCTTTTCAATACATGAAAGATTTCATAATTAATATGACGAAATATAGAATGCCACATGATACTAGATGGAATTATACCTTTATTTTTATGAGATAGGTATGCAAAATTTTGTGCATGTGTAGATATCTCTTTCAACATCAGTAGTCTTCCATCTTCCAATCCAATCATGACAATCATTTTGTCAAAATCCTTCCTTATTTCAACTTTTCCACAAAAAATATGAACAAAGTGGCCTTTTTGTCGAATTTGCACAAGTGACGGGAAGTTCATTTGCATATTAGGAATATAGAGCACATGATTCATAATAAAATCAGGGATTCCAAGAAATTGAGCCTAATGTTGCCCATTCCCAAAGTTTTGAGACTTGATTTATTTGGAAAATACACTATGCCATCTACATTGTCATTGAAATATTTGAAGAAACCTCTTCTTAATTTCATGTGTGAGGTTACACCTGTGTCAATAATCCATGCATATATCCAAGAATTAAATTAAGTGTTAAACGAATACTCAATTACTCCTATATTTCCATGGGAAACAACATAATGAACATATTCATATGATTTAGCTTTCGCTAGTTATAAAGTTTTACCTTTGTATTATTTTGTATTATATATGTCTTATTTTTTCTTCTCGCATGGGACTTTGCAATCATTCTCTTCATTTGACCCATTATTTTTTCAATGGGTACAATGAAGATTGGATCTCTCGCCTTGGTTGTGTCTACCCCCTTGCCTCTGAAAATATTTCTTTTTCATCCTCTTTCTTTGTATTCTCCTCCAAAATAATCACGTGGTTGAATCTTCCCTTTCTGAGCAAGGAACACAATCTAATCAGTGGAATGAGTTGACTTATTTTCAAAGGATTTCTCACATTCTGTAATTTTCTCCACCAACTTGTCAAATTTGATAGATTTCCTTTAATCACTAGCTTGCAAATATTCAAGGTAGTGAGAATATGTAGAGTAGATGGTCTTAATGAAGTTTGTGATAGGGAGGTTTGTCTTCATCCCAATGGAATCAATTTCATGCATTATGGATTTGATTTCAAAAGTTAAATACATAGGGCCATCATTCTTCAACTCTAGATTGAAGAGATTCACCATCAATTGTATGAGTTCTGGTTTTGAGTGAGTCTCATACAAKTTTTTCAATATCTCCAAATAACTGTGGGAGTCATTAATAGAAGAAAGATGATGATTCACCTATTCACTTACTTCCATAGAGATCACAACATATGCTTACTCGTCTTTGTCCTTCCATATACCACATTCTTTGTTTGATGTAGGAATGGTTGGTCTTCTACTCATYGACTTTTCTTCGAACTCATATTACTCTTCATTAGATGGTGTTTCTTYACAAATTCCATTATATAGATCATTGAAGATCAAAGTTCTGTTTACCAGTCATCCCCGTGTGAATGATGGAGATGAGAGAATGCATCTTCTACCACCTTGAAGCATGCGTAGTAGCAAAAAAATCAAGAGGTTTTATTATGAACTTGATCATGAGTCCTCATTGTGGATTTGAGCTCCTATATCTATATTACTTGTTCCAAGTAAGGAAATTAATAATATCAAAACTAGGAAACTTAAATCTCTATGTACTGTGTTGAGGAAGTTTGATGTGGCATGTAGGGTTCAGATTGTAGTGAGAGGGTTTGATTTGAAATCCCTTAGTCTTGAAGAAGTGAGAAAAAAAGAAAAATGTCTAGTTGAGGCAAGGGAGGAAAGGGTTTGGTAAAGGAAGGAGAAAAGAGGAGTGGTGAAGATATTTCTTGAGAATTCCATCAAAGACACCATCATTTACATTGAGAATGTAAGGTACAATATTGTCACCTCCATTGATGTTGTCTATGTAGGGAAGAAATATCTATGACTTTGACGGTTAACATCCAACTCAACTATATTCACTTTTTCTTATTTGTTATCTGAGTCTCAACAGTGTGGCCTCTGCATTGATGATATTATTAATTGAATTGTACATAAGGAAGGCTTTCGAAGAAACTCTTCTTGATCATGGGCTTGGAGATAAACCTCAATAAAGCTACCACTCACTAATCTGCAACCCCGAGAACCATGCAATAATTTGGAGAAGCGACAAGGATGAGAATCACGTGGATAGAGAATGATAAATCAATGAGGATGTTGCAAGAAGATAACCAAAACCCTGACCAGAAAACTCTAAACAAGTGGAGAACAATTTCATGTAGACCGAAGGGTGAAAATAATCTTAAGAATTGACATGAGAAGGGGGAAGTTTTCACATAGAATAGACTTGAAGGAAAACCTGCATGCCCAAGGGATATAAAAGAAGGCACAAAGACAAGAAATCCAATAGGAGTAATTTTCTGCACACTGGGGGAAATCAAATTCCAAGAGAAATAATTCATGGAGTTAACTTGCATTATGATACCATTGACAATCCAAGTATTAGAAAAACTATAACTCCACACTTGTGTAATTCATTAACATGAAGCTCAATAAATGTACAACTCTTCATATTTACAATAATGTTACAAGTAACACAATACCAAGGATTACATGTCCAACAATATATATATATATATATAGAGAGAGAGAGAGAGAGAGAGTCATTATATTCAAAATATATGAATATAAATGGTATTGTCCTATCAGAGGGATTGGGTCTGTACTTCATGCTTCTATAGCCTCTTGTACTACCAAAATACAAACAAAGATTCATATACACTATCTAGTCACTTTGCATATCAAAACATATACATAGCCACTAATAAGATTGCTTCAACTAATCAAAAATAAAATTAAACAACATCTATTCCACTTCCACTAAACTAAAGACGAAACTCCATTGATTTCATCTCCTCACCATCCACAAATTCGTAAAAACCAAATTTCCTTGCCGAGAGGGACAATTCCTCTTTAGAAAAAGAATCATATTTGAAATTAAATTCTATGAATATATGGTTGAAGGAGAGTCATTTAAAACACTGCATGGACTAGTGAAATTTGTAACACCCCTCCTGGTTACGACGACAACTCCGAAAACCGGTGCATTTTTTTTTTTTTTTTGTTAAGGTGTGTGCGCGCGTGTAGAAGAAACCACCCCCTCGACTCTACGTCAACACTCGAACCAACAGGACGCAAGTAAGACGAACACAATCAAGATGACTTGACATATCACAGTGACAACAAGAAACAAACGCCCCTGGACATGAGGCAGGCAACTAACAGCTGTAATCAGAAACAGACACCAGGGGTAGGCATAGTACTGTCACAGAATGAAGGAATCCAACAGTAGAGTCGCAGTAGTCGAACTGTGCCTTTAAACAGCCCGAGACTACTGATACGACTCAGAGTGTGTCACAAGAGTGGAACTGTGCCTTTAAACAGCCTGAGACTCTTGATACGGCACTGGATTCCTTCCACCGGTTTACACACAGACATAAATACTAAGCTACAAGAGGAGTCTATTTCCCGCCCGACATGGACAACCTACGCAATACAAAACCACCAAGTACTTCAAGATCAGGGACAATCATGACCTCTACGGGAGACACATGTCAGGAGGACTCTAACAACGACCCACTCCTATTGAGACCCGAAGACATCAATCAGGATCAATAGCTCCCTTAATTGTCATAGGCACCCAATGCTCATCACAAACAATTCGATTAATCCAAGGTTGACATTGTGATTCTACCGTCATTATTAACGTTGCAAATAAAAATGAAAATTATTATGCATTTAGACAGTTTCGCCATTGCAATTAAGCCATATTATTATCGTGGGTTAAGCTTCAACCTTAGCATTCAAATTAATGATAATAACATTAAATAAACAAGTTAGCATAGCAGTTTGAGCATCATCTTCACATGGTAAATTTTAACAATATCAACACTAAATTAACAAGGTTAACATGGTAGCTTAAGCACCATTACTACATTCATTCAAACCTCAATAACATAAATTAAGCAAGGTTCTTCATGGCAGCTTACGCAACATCATTATATCGCATTCTAAACCATAATAACTTTGAATAAAACAAGTACATCATGGAAGCTTACGCAACATCATTATTGCATACTAAACAATGATAACATTAAATTAAGCAAGATCAATCATGAACAATTCAACTAAACAAATGATAACATAGCGAATCACCCATCATCATTAACCTTAAAACAGTACTATCATTGCAATTTAACATCATCATTAGCACTTCCGGTAAAACAATAATCATATTGCAATTCAACCTCATCAGTAACCTGCATTTAAACAATAATTTAGTGCAATCTGAACAAGTAATACCGTGGCAAGTAAGCATTATTAATATTGCAATTAGCCCTCATCATTGCCCTAGCAATTTAAGACAACCTTATTATTGCAAATACCAAGACAATTAAACAATATTGATATTGCGAATAAAACAATTACTTTTAATGCAATAAATACAAGTATTCCTTTGCAAATTAAGCTATTAATTCCATTACATAATAAAGCATAGTTTAAATAACAACACCACTATTTATCTCAGTTTATATCCCCAACAACAAAGGTAAAACGTTAACCAACAATTGCCACATGTGAATAATTATAAATTTCACAATAATAAATCTTCAACCTTAGAATAACCGAAATGAACTAAATAATAAAAGCTACAGATTTTTAATAAATGAAATAAAGTTACTCACTGGGACAGCATTGTTAACCTAAATTGGCGACGGCAGATTAAAACTGCTAATGAAATCAACCAGATATCTAGGAATAAAGAATTTCCTCAATTAATTATATGACGGTGGTACCAAGCCAAATAAACTGATTCCTCTTTGAAAACAATCTCTTCTTAACTAAACCATCCCCTTTTTAAATTAATTAAATAACGAGAGAACCAAGTCAAATAATTTAATTCCTCCTTAAAAATAATCCCTTCTTAACATCTAAGAATCACCTTTGGAATTCATATTTTTAACTGAATGTGTTGTTCTCAATAAACATTCCTTAGCATCTTTGAAATTAAATAAACAACAGAAACCTCTTCTAGAATTAGTAATCGAAGACAGTACTTCCTTACTGGTTCAGTAGTAATTGAGGACAGTAATGAAGACAACAGATAGTCATGGAAGACGACAATTGAGGACAGCGAGTCAAGATAACGAAAGTAAATTTCGCCAGCTTTCCTCCTTTCTTAGTTAGAGATGGTTAGAGTAATAGCTTGACTATGCGATTGATTATTAAATACTGTGCTCGCCAAAGTGATTATAGGATGCCACTCTCGGTTACCGGCTCTTGAACGAAAACCTGCAATTTCGGTAAGATTATTCATGGACATGGATACCACCTCCAGTCCTTCGTAAACTGACAGCGTGGAGACACCATTCACATCCTGAAAGGCTGTAAAGAAAGGAAGGACATCGGCGCTTCACAAGGAGGTAGCGAACGAGCAGGCTAGGTCTCAGTGATCGGAGGTAGTTGGGTGTGCGCTGGATAATAAAATATTAAAAACACCATTAACACAATCAATGCGGGTAAGGGAAACCTAAAGTCTTTAAGTTCATCCAACTCGTGGCTGAAGCATCCCATTTAACATTAATCCGTGAGGTTGGGGAAATCCCAACAAGTTTAGGTTAAAATTAGTCATGAAGGCATTAAATTCGGGTAGACTGATTTTAATTATTCAGAAAATGATTCGTTAACTCAGATAGAGTTGGATTTCAAGGGTTCAGTAAGGATTAGTGTTGACACTAAGATTTTCCTATTGATACTGCCAGATCACCGGCAAGGTTGCATCTCCACGACAGATGAATTTGCAATAGCTAAAACAGACGGAGAAACCGTGTCTATGCCAGACAATTCCACGTCCATGACAGACGGACTTGCCAGAACAATCCAGAAATGAAACTCAGATTTTAACAACAAAAAAAGGATGAGAAAGCCAGGACGAGTGCCATGGTGCAACGGTGTTTAGAGCGGCTTCAAAAGATTTTTAAAAAATCCTCCGAACGGTTTAAAAGGGCATAAGAGTAGAGGTGACGCGCACCAGCGTCTTGAAATACAATTCACGACCGTGTAGCTCGCCACCTTCTTAAATCGTGGACCAGTCAAGGGAGCACGGTCCTGCGCTAAAATATGCTTGCATAATGTGCCTAGGGTTATGAGCAAAGGCAAGTCCGGGTTAAGAAGGAAACCAAGTGAAGGGGTCGAGGTTTAAAAGCCAACTAGAGCTGATTCTAGAACTGCACAACAATTAAAGAAGACGGGGACAATTTCTATTCCAGGAAACCCAATCTGAAGGGGGCAGTAGCTTTCAATGGATAAATTTGTTTTTCTTCTTCGCATATTCAAGATTTATTTGATCATAGATTGAAAGTGGCTAGTTACAGCCCCTCTAGGTAGTCATTCGACCGACGTCTCGATGTAGAGCCCCCAAAAATTTAACCAACACAAGCTGAGATATGCAACTAACGCAGTCAGGGTTGCAGAGTTCAATGTAAAAAATCTAGACTATAGTTTTAATCAGTCACCACTGGAAGCCAGAACACTTCAAACGATTTTACAAAACGATTTCACATTTCCCTGAACAGTAAAAATGATTTGCCCATAGAAATTTATAATTCCCTAGGTAATTATCTAAACGCCCACGGCAATATGAAATGCCCACGGCAATGTAAACCCCCCACAGTCACGAAAGATTCCAGAACAATTATAATAAATAAATTTTACTCAGTCCCTAACCGTAGATAAAATTTTACTCTGTCCAGAGCCATGATTTATAAAAATTCCTCAGTCCAGAACAACCCATAATAAGTAAACTACACAGTTATAAACTAAGTTTGTACTATATTTAATGAAGCTACAAGTTTACACCATACCCATTGGATCTACAGTTTATGAACACGATTACACTATAACCATTTAAACTACACAATGCACAAAATCCATTAACTACAGTTTATAAATAGGCATAGCAAGATAGAAACGCCCAGAGATTTACATACCTGTGTCCTTAATGCTGGCTGCAAATGAATCTTGTGCTCCTACTGCTACTGCTCCTGCTTGCCGACCGCAAAGAACCCACCGGTACCTCCCAGCCAAACGCTAGGGGTACTCTTCTTCCCCCTCAGCCCCCCGAGCCGCAAAGGGGCCACACACAATCAGAGAGTAACTAGCTCCTCAGCTCGCCTCCAAGGCTGAGCTACCACTCAAGTTTGCTGAGGATTCCCAACTCCTACCAGAAATCAGTCAGTCTCTATTCTCGCAGCATAACCATACCAATCTGAGCAAAAGTCCCCTCCTTTCCCCCTCCTCCTTTCCTTTATTCAGACTCAAACCCTAATTCTTGTTTTTTTTTTTTAGGGTTTTTTTTTCCCCCCTTTTTCTCTTTTGACTTTCTTATTTTTCTTTTTAGTTTATTT
>JASDQU010103020.1:851309-867297 GCA_032191745.1 Picea mariana
GAAACTTCATTTGTTAAGGCCACACTAAAATCCCCCCCCCCCCAGTTTCTAGAAGGTCTTAGGCTTAGGGTTTAGATTCTGAGCTAGGCGACGATTGGTTAAGATTAATTCTTAAGGTTTTATTCAGGGGCTGAAGACTTAGGGCTAATTAGGCTGACTTCATCAACCACCTTTATCGCGACGTGCCCTTCAGGTCGCACCACGTCTGCCAAGGGTGCCACTCGCCTCTGGAATTTCTTTTGGCGACGTGCCCTTCAGGATGCACCATGTGCTCCAAGGGTGCCACTCGCCAACTTATTTTCTTTTGTGCGACGTGCCCTTCAGGATGCACCACGTGCTCCAAGGGTGCCACTCGCCAACTGAACCGATTGGTAGACCTATATAACCCCTGGAGTCAATACTCCGCCAGGTGAGCTAGTAGGAGACTAAGGGCTCTAAGGAATAAGTCCCCCGCCTTATTGTGCGCCCCTTAGAATCATCGTGAGCGACTGTCGTAGTCGGCCCTCACGACATCATGGGTCCTCTCGAACTAGGTAATCGTTAACCTACAGTTCGAGCCACGGCGAGAGTGCTAGCAGGCGGTGGCAGGGCTGCTGTCCACCCCTCTCCCTCAACCTCTCTGCAATCATGTGTGTCCCCTTTACTCCATATGTGATTCAATTCGGCAAGCTATCGTCAGCCTGCATCACCAATAACCATGTCAGAATGTCAACCTCAGATCATCAAATCAAATGAAACATCAAATAAACATATCGACCCAAAAGCACACTCCCTGACTCAGTCCGGAGTCCAAGGGGGATCTACTGATGCCTCTGCATCCTCAAGGTCAAAAACCCTGCACACTCAATCAAACTGAGTCAATAGAACCCGTCTACATCAAATAGTAACACATCAAGTCATCTGTCAATCACATCATAATAAATTATAATAGGTCTAACATCAAAAAGGGTCCAGATCACTTGCGAGCAAGTGTCCTCAAATAATAAGTGTTCTCAATGCGCCAGAGCGGGATGTTACAAAATTCTTGAAGCAAAGTCACAGGGAAAACATCGGAAACCGAAACCTTGCTATTTTCCCAGCCAATGAAAAGCTTGAAATCTATGACCACCTGGAATTTGTTGAGTAACTGGTATTAATTCCCCATATTTGTCCATAACCCTGAGAAACTGGTATCACATTTTATTTATTTAAAAATAGAAAATGCATTTTCATATTACATCGCTTGGCCATAGCCACATTCATATTTACATAATGCATTAATTAAATTGGTGATTATATTGGGGATGTTACATGGATAACAACCTTGGGCTCTTGATTTTTGTTTCAACCATGTATTCCTTATTCAACTTCCCAATAAGGTTTTCATTGACCTCTAGCAAGATACACTCATTCTTGAAGACACATGAATTATGATCCCACCAGAGACTTTGAACCAATATGCATGGGAACCATTCGTACTATTTCATTGTTGCATCTTCTAGCCAATCTTTTAAACACTCTTCCAAACTCGGTTTGGATCAGGAAGATGATGTGTTGAGAATCAACACAACCAACATAGTTACTTGAACTGCATAAGGATATCCAACGAATATGTGAGATGAATATTCAACATCATTTTTACACAGAGCACCAATTTGGGTTAATCCAACCCCTTCTAAGGTCAACATCCCATGTTGGAAAATTATTGTTTAAATCCAACCAAAAATTTATTTTTCTCTTGAAGGTGGCATTAAGTTTTCAAATAAGGCTCCACCACTAGTGTTTGACACCCTCAAAATCCATCTCTATTTTGAATTTATAATTGAGTTTGGTCGTGTAGTCCTCAAAATGAGGATTTTTTGACCAACAAAGGACGTCAAGATCATATTATTTTAGTTTGGTAAAATTGTATACAAGAAGAACAATATATTGGTTCCACTGTGTTGCTTTAGCACCAACTAATCCTATATCCTCAACAAACTTCCATCCATGCCTCCCTAAAGGTTGAGGATACATAGACATAGCATCATTTAGTGAAAAAATACCAGCCAGCTGGCAAGCTCGTAGGAGTGGTTCTAAGAAGTGATATTGGTTTTCATATCTCAACTAGGGATCTTTTCCTAGCTTTATCTCCTTCCCATTGCCTATTCGCCAAAATACCCACGATCCAACCAAGGGAAAGGATGAGACAATAGCTCTCCAAATAATTAACCCTTTGGAAGAATTTCAAGGCTACCCRGTCCACTCAACAATAGACAATATCCCTGGGAGGTATTTGGACTTTAAAAATCTACCCCACAAGGAGTCACTCTTAATAAATATCCATGGGGATCTATCTACCAAAACCTAAGAAAATGTGTGCATATTTTTCATTCCCCACCCCCCGAGCTCCTTAGGGAGARCCACAAGACTCCACTTAATCAATGGTATTCCCCCTCAAACACGAGGTCGATACCAWAAGAACTGAAAGCTAATCTTGTGAATTTTTGTGGGGATTCCTTTGGATATGGCGACTAGTGAGGTCTAGAATATTGGAATTCTCTCAAGAATTGATTTTAGTAGAACAAGTCTATCACCCCTAGATATCAAACTATTCACCCAGATGGACACCTGTGCCTCAACCTTTTTGACCATCCAAACCCATTCTCCAAAACGAGATGCATTTCGAATTTTAGACCACCCTTGAAGGATTTGAGAGGGAAGGGAAGAATATTCCCCAACGCTTCAGAAACCTGAGGAGAATGATTATAGGTGAGATCAAGCATGATTTTTCTATGTTGATTTTCATGTCGAACATTGAGAAATATAGATCTAGTAGTCCTTTCAAGGAGGATAGGTCTCTTAATGTACCTTGAACAAAGAATAACACATCATCCACAAAACTTAAGTGTGTTATAGACTCATTGATTGAAACCTTTACTCCTGAGATTTCCCAAGACCTCCTAGCAACTAACATTAATTTTATTTGGGTGTATACCACAGTTAAGAACAAGAAAGAAGAAAGCAGAAAACCCTGCCTAAGACCTTGAGAGGCTCAAAAGAGCTTGGAAGGAGCTATGTTTATAAGAACAGTGAATGCTACCAACAAAATGCACCCCATAATCCAATTTAGTACTGCAAGATCCATGCCCATTTGAAGGAAAACCAAATGAAGGAAGGTCCAACTAACACGATCGTAATTTTTAGAAAGATACAGTTTTAGGTTCGCTACCCATGCACTTGAGTTTCTTATTGAGTGAATATCCTCCTAGTCCACTACGACTGCATCGTGAATTTTCCTATTGTGAAGAAAGAAAAATTTATCTTCTAAAATAACCTTGTTGAGGATGGTTTTAAGCCTTCGATTAAGGACTTTGGATATGATCTTGTAGATTATGTTACTGCATGAAATAGGCCAATAATCACCAAAATATTCTCGTCTCATTTTTTGGGAATAAAAGAAATGAATGTGGCATTGAATGACCCACTCACCTTTCCATTCACTTGAGACACTCGCACTACTTTTAGGATATCATCCTTTATTAGGTCATAGAAGCCAACGTAAAAATACGAGGCTATCGCATCCAAACTTGAGCTCTTTCCTTTTTGCATGGAGAAAATGGTGTCATGAAATTTTTTCTCCGAGAATTCTTCTTTTAGGGACTGATTCATCTCTTCTGAAATTAATAGCCTAAAATTAGATATAACCTTCAAATATCTTGGATAGGGCACCCAGGAGGCTCTTGGAAGAGACTAGAGAAGTGGCAATCTCCCTCTTCTTCCTTGTCCTTAAAGGAGTGAACCATAGTCCCATATTGTGATTTTATTTCCCAAATAGCAATTATGTCCTTGTGGTAATTCATGAACTGATGAAAAAAATTTGAATTGTTGGCCCCCTCCTTGATCCATAAAACTAGACTTTGAAACCTCCATTTTTTCTCATATCTTTATATAAGAGAGTGTTGTAGGTATTCAAGGGCATGAAGCTAACTAATTTGAGAATCTGTCAACGGATTGATAGCCATGGATTTATAGAGGAGGGTTATATTTCCCTTTGATTCCAGGAACTTAGCTTTTGACCTCTTATCATACTAGTTTTCCCATCCCTTGGAGAATAATTTTACATGAAGAATACTATCGATGAATTGGCACATCAGAGGAGAGGGATCATAAGATGAGAGATTCTTCCACAATTTTTTTATGAGTACTCCATAGTCTTCCTCTCCGAGACAAACAAGATTTTACTTGAAAAGTGTCGAGGGACACTCTCCCTATGACTAAAGCTTGAAAACAATTGGAGACTGATCTGAGAGACCACCTGAGTATACAAAATATTTGAGCATAAAACATTTTTCATTAGCTTCTATGAGACCAAGAATATATCCAATAATTTAGAGGTTGCTTCATCATTGACTCCGAAATTTCTCCATGTGGGCTCCAACTTCATTGGTTCCAGATCGATAAGGTGGTGCTTCTAGAGGAAGGAAGAAAATAAGTCCCATTAAATATATTGAGATAGTAAAGTTGAGAGTCCCCCTAGAAGGAGGAGGGGATCTCCGAGGACTCCTAAATCTGCCAGGTTTTCCCAAAAGGGAATCCTTTATTAATAGGGACCATAAACTTTAACAATGCTTAGGGAGACCCCAAAATCTTTGTAATCAATATTCACCACAATGTTTCACTAAAATAATAAGGAGGAAATGGCTCTTCATGATCGGATCCATCCCATAATGAGCCCCCCTGACATACCCACTATTAGCACCATGATTTTCATAGCTAAGGTTAGAGGTTTGTCAACAATTTGCAAAGTCATGCCTATTAACAACCATATTGTTTTTATGCCTGGAATCATCCAACATATCCAAGGGTCGGTTTCAAAAGGAATGTTTTCATTTATTATTTATGTTTCCATTTGCAACTGTGCACTGCAAAATTTGCTACACGCTGCGCAGAGCGCTTCACTGGGCAAAGGTTTCTATCGCGCAGTGGATTTTCGTCGCGCAATGGATTTCGTCGCGTAGTGGATTTCATCACGCAGTGGGATATTGCGCATGGTATGCTGTCGTGCATAGGATTTTTTCATGCATATGATGTCATCGCGTAGTGGATTTCATCTCACAGTCGATTTTCCTGTGCACATGCTACAGGTCGCACTGTGAAAATGACTGGTTTAGTGGTCAAATTCAAGATCAATTTCTGACAAACTGGAGAGGAATTTTGAAAATCCCCGAGAGGTGTTTATCTAGGACAAACCAAATAATAAAAACCTCTCTCAAATTTTCAAAATGTGTCACGTATTGGGATATTAGAAGGAATCTTTGAGACCTAGTTTTCAGCTTTCATGATTTTTTGTCTAAGACATGTTTTTGTGACACGTATTCCGGACAGCTGGAGATTAATTTAAAGAAAATGGGAGATTTTTTTATTTATAACAAGATTAAATAAAAAAACCTCTCTTAGTTTCTAAAAATAGTTTTTTATCAGTGATATACAGTGTCATCTTTAACGCATATTTTCCCAGTTTGTTGTGCATTCTGTTGCGTTTTTGTTGTAGGTTATTGTTGCGTAGAAGACTTGTTGTGAAGGGATAACAGAGTGTCCAAAAATGTAAATGATGACTCATCACAACCATATGGTCAAATTTTGATCATGATCAATGACTATAAATAATATTTCAGTTACGATTATGATTTGGCAAAGTCAAGTTTTCTATTTTTAGTGAATCCATTGAAGTTATTGTTCTCTTTCAAAGGAAATGGATCCATGATTCTAGGATGGATTAGTTTGACCCTAGCAGCCAAGGGTGAAATTATCTTTCTATATATGGGGATCATTTTCATGTAAACAAGGTTGGTTGGCAAAATTGGTAGACGATAACTATTGTATGTAATTCGAGTTTTTGACTGAAACTTAATGCAAAGGTCATGTAACTTGATAAAACGATTCTAATTATAACAGTCAAATGTATTGTGTCTCTTTCTTTACGTACATTTTTCCTGTCATATTTATTCATATATTTTTTTGTCTACCTCAGAATGAATTTTCGAACCTATGGATTCGCTGTGCAGTGCCCCTTGTTCGCGCCACTTAGGAAAAACATTTTCTTCTCAAATTTAACTCTAAATTCACCCGCAACAGTGCTCTGAGTTACTTCCTATGTTTTCTCCCCGCCCCGTTACAATTTTTCACTGAAGACTATTTCTTTCTTAGCCTTATCCTCTCAAGTTCAGTCATCGATTCATTTGTTTCTGTCATTTTCTCGAATCAACTCCATAGCTGAAGTATTACTCTCTTGCACCAATATAACTAGAACCCATTATATCAAAGGTGTTAAATCTAGCCACTGCTTTCAAAGCCATATCCTGCGCGGAGATAGTGCCTCCCAAGAGATCCCTCTCTAGATCCGAAAGGATAGTTTCGGGTCTCCAAGTTGGTTGAAAAAGTTACCTTCATTATATGTTTCTTAGCCGAACAAATTTACAGAGTGTTAACATTATGGCGTCATTGTCGGGGATGAAACTGAATGAAACTTTCCCTGGGAAGAACGACATTGTTTCAGTTCTAAGGTCTGAGAGAAGCAGACACTTAGGAACATATTGGTTGTATTTCTTCTCTGGTGACACCACACATCAAAAAATCAGTTGAAGGTGATTCCACTGACAAAAGAATCTAGAGATAAAGTTTTCATGCGACTCCAATCAAGCTTCAAATGTGATTCAAAGAATCCACTGGAGAATGAGACCTGTTGACATAGATATGGAAGAGAAGTATGGAAAAATAAGGTACTTCAGCTTAAGTTTAGTTCAAGAAGTATTTTTCTGTTTGATCAATATCTTCTTGTCCTTTCCTGAGTTTTTCAAAAGAATATTTCTTCACTTAAATGAATCCCAAATATCTACACTTGTATATCCTTCATTGCAAACTCTAGGTATACCTCCTTCTTCTTGTATAACCAATATTCACCAAGCTCCTTCCTCTGAGCCATATGATTTTCATGATCATTCTTGTGAGCTTAATGAAATCAAAGCTGATCTTGTACCTTATGTTCTTAATCCTACACCCTCCAATATTCAAGAAAGTTAGTTTCCTCTTAAATTTCCTTCCATCCTTCATGACTTTCCTTTGAAACATTATAAGTATCTTCCTAGGTTCGATGGAGAGCTTGATGGACAATCAACTGAAAAACATATTCAGGTCTTTGAGCATTTCATAGACCTTTTTGAGATCAAACATGATGATGTGTCTATGAGGGATTTTTCTCAGTCCTTACAAAGAGATGCCAAAGCATGGTTCAGACATTTGCAGCCTCAGTCGATTATCTCATGGGATGAACTGAAGGAAGATTTTCGTAGGTTTTGGGGTGAGAACAATTCATGGGATATACTCCTTTCAGAGTTTTATGCCATGAGAAGAATGAAAGATGAAACCATCTCAAATTTTAGTAGAAGGTTTTCTATTCTTTATTATAAAATTCCTAAAGAAGTCTAACCTCCTGAAGTTGCTTCCATACTCCATTATGTAACAACATTTCAATCAGACTTGTATTTTATTTTGATGGAGAGGAAGTCTATGTCTTTGCAGAAGATGTTAAACAATGCTTAGGAAGTTGCAAACAACATTCAAGCATGTAAGGAGCTACAAAATCATATTTTGGATGAGAAATTGAAAGATGAGGAACTAGAGACTGTGCATAATATGTAGGAGGTTGATCATGTCATAAGTTTTCTTGAAGGATGTCATGAGGATGTGTTTGCAAAGAATGATGATCAGATTGAAGAACAAGCTACTCTCCTGAATTGATTTGATATTGATTCAAATTTAGATCCATGCCATAATGAGCTATAAACTGATTATTTTATGTATACATTTGTAGATGGCCATGAATGTGAATTTGTAGATCAGCTTGCAGAAGAACAAGCCGTTGCCTCAATTTTCATGTTTGATGACATTACGGAGGTTTTTGGTGAACCCAGTTATGATGGGTACAATGATTCTTATGAGGTTGACTCTTCAGAACAACCAGTTGCACTTTCTGAATTTGAAAATGATTGTTTTCAGTAGCCCAAAGAAATTGGCAAATGTGCATATGACAACAGTGAAGAAAATGAAGAAAGTTTTGAATTAGAGGAAAGAACTTTGCCATTGTGTTTTTCATCTTTCAAATTGCTGAAGAAAAATATTTATAATGTTTCAAATCACAAATCCTCTAGGCATGATGTTGAATATGAAGAAAGCAATGGACTTGCCAATGAAAGTTATCTTCCATTATGCCTTTCTTCCTTTGAATTGTTGAAACCAAATAATGAGATAACAGAGGAAGCAATGAAGTTCGACTACATTCATAGTAACATTGTTTTACCTGAGAAAATTGTTATCAGTGAAGAGGACCAACAACCTTCTCATACTTTTAATGACCCTGTTGTTGATTACATGGAATGTCATTTTAGTTCAGATTTGCAGCCTGTGATCAGCTACCAGACTGGAAATAAATATGATGGTCAATCAACATTAGTGTTAGATATGGATTTATTTCCACTAGGGGTTTCATTTCAACCAGCACTCTCTTCTGATTCAGAATATTGTTATTTCCAACAGTCTCTACATATTTTTCATCCTTTTTGTGGTAATCAACAAGTTGAATTACATGAAAACAAGTATGTAGTGGAAGGGGTGAAACATGATTGTTGTTCTATGTATGTTATGGAGGATCCATTTATAGTTTTGTTGGAGGCGTCAAATAGTCCCAATTTTTTTTATTTTTTGAGATTTGAATTTATAGATAAATTTTTAAATGGCTTATATGTAAACAAGCTTTGCAACAAGAATGTGCAAAGAAAGAAAAAAATGGATAAATTTCTTACATGGTTGCATTGGCATCCTTTTCAGTCGTTAGGGTATGTAGGAGTGCAAATAAGCTCAATACTACGAGCATTTCTTTTAGCAATCTGCAGTTTTCATTTTCAGCTTAGTTTCAGATTTCAATTTGGAGCATATACAGCTTTAAGTTTTCAGCGGATACATGCGACAGGTCAGAGCATAGTTTTCAATGGTTCAGGAACATACCAATGGATAGGCACATGGTCTATGATTTCTTTGCTACCACACTGGGAGGATAGCATCCCCATTGGAGCCACCTCTTAGCACCATGATTTTCATAGCTAGGGTTAGAGGTTTGTCAACAATTTGCAAAGTTATGCCTATTAGCACCCATATTGGTTTTAATCCTGGCATCATCTAACATATCCAAGGGTCAGTTTCAAAAGGAAGGTTTTCAATTATTATTTCCATTTCCATTTTTAATTGTGCATGGCAAAATTTGCTACGCGTTGCGCAGAGTGCTTCACCGTGCAAAGGTTTATGTCACGAAGTGGATATTTGTCACGCAATGGATTTCATCGCACAGTGGGTTGTCACGCATGGGATGCTGTCAAGCATATGATGTTGTCGCACAGAGGATTTTATCGCACAGTGGATTTCATTGAGCAGTGGATTTTCCTGAACACAGGCTACAGGTCGCACTATGAAAAATGACTGGTTTAGTGGTCAAATTCAAGATCAATTTACAAAAGAGTGGAGAGGAATTTTGAAAATTCCCGAAAATTTTTTTTCGAGGACAAATCAAGTAATAAAAACCTCTCTCGAATTTTCAAAATGTGTCACACATTGGGAGATTTGAAGGAATCTTTGAGCCCTATTTTTCAGCTTTCATGATTTCCTGTTCGAGACATTTTTTTGAGACACGTATTATAGACATATGGATATGAATTTAAAGAAACCGGGAGTGGTTTTTCTTTATAACAAACTTAAATACAAAAACCTCTCTCTGTTTCTAAAAATAGTTTTTTATCAGTGAGATACGGTGTCATATTTAACACCTATTTTCCCATTTTGTTGCGCATTCCGCTGCATTTTGGCTATAGGCTACTGTTGCATAGTAGACATTTTATGCAGGGATGACAGAGTGTCCAAAAATGAACATGATGACTCATCACAACCATATAGTCAAATTTTTATCATGATCAATGACTAAATAATATTTTTGTTACAATTATGATTTGGCAAATTCGTTTTTCTTATTTTTAGTGAATCCATTGAAGTTATTGTTCTCTTTCAAAGAAAACAAATCCATGATTCTAGGAGGGAGTAGTCCAACGCTAGCAGCCAAGGGTGACATTAAATTTCTATATATGGGGATCATTTTCATGTAAACATGGTTGGTTGGAAAAATTGGTAGATGATAACTATTGTATGTAATTCGAGTTTTTGACTGAAACTTAATGCAAAGGTCCTATAACTTGATGAAAAGAATCTAATTGTAGCAGTCTGATGTCTTGTGTCTCTTTATTTACGTATGTGTTTCCTGTCATCTTTTTTCATATATTTTTCTGTCTACTTCAGAATGAATTTTCGAACCTGTGGATTTGCTACACAGTGCCCCTTGTTCGCGCCACTTAGACACAATATTTTCTTCTAAAAGTTAACTCTGAATTCACCCACAACGGTGCTCCAAGTTACTTCCTATATTTTCTCCCCACCCCATTATGATTATGCACTGAAGATTGTTGCTTTCTTAGCCTTATCCTCTCATGTTAAGTCACTGATTCATTTGTTTCTGTCATTTTATCGAATCGGCTCCATATCCCAAGTCTTACTCTCTTGTGCCAATATAACTAGAACCCATTATATCAAAGGTGTTAAATCTGGCCACTTCTTTCAAATCCATATCTTGCGTGGAGACCATGCCTCCCGAGAGAGCCATCTCTAGATCTGAAAGGCTAGTTTCGGGTCTCAAATTTGGTTGAAAAAGTTACCTTCGTCGTTTGTTTATCAGCCGAACAGATTTATGGAGTGCTAAAACCCATAAAATCAACTGCACTAAAAGACCACCTAGGAAGCCATTGTTCCAACGAGGCAATGGATTTGGCACCTTCACACACAGTTTCATATAGTAGATTGAAATCTAAATTGTGGCTCTTAATGAGCCATTTGAGGGATATTTTTTTTCGGGCACACCCTAACCCTTTGACGTTGAAAGAGAGGACGATCATGGAGGGGGTATTTTAAGGGATTTCCCCACTCCAATGGCCCCATGAATGGTGGTCTTCTTTCCTTTGTGGATATCCATAGCCAATTTTTGTTGAGATTTGCAAAGAAATGATTTCCTCCCCACTCGGTTAGAATGAACAAGATCCAATGCAAGCCCCCTCAAGAAGGAATAATCATTCTCTTATTTAACATAGGATCTCAGATAATAACCTTTTTTAGGAGATGGGGCATCCACGATGGGATCTGGTCGGAATTATGGAGAGAATCCCTTAATGGCAAGGTGGGGACTAGGGCTACCACCGAGGTCCCAGGACGAGGATACGGGGTGAGTGGGAGAGGTGGGATAGGAGACCATGGAAGGGGGAGGGATAGGGAGAACTAGAGGAATGCATGAGGGGGAGGACATGTGAAGGAAAGGAAAAGGGACCATATAAGGAACAAATTCAATGGAACCTGAAAGTAGGGAAACTGAAATGGACTTACTAGAATGTCCATGTGGTGAAGAGGGATCAACTTGCGATCTTCCTACTTTGATGATTCAACATTGAACCTGAGGAGTTCCAACACCAGTTAAATCCATGCCACCTACGATGGAAGACACCTATAGATGGTCAATCTCGTGACAATTGAATCATGGAAAAGGAAGGAACCAACAGTCCACCTTTTGCTTCTAGATGAAATAACTAAATACCAAGTCCAGTTCCCCCTTCATCCCATCCCAGAGGTCAAATTCTATTTGAATCTATGCCCATATTTGATCAATTTTGGTGTTCCTATGAAGTTCCAACCATACGAAATAGTAAATCTTGTTTCCAATGGTCGTTAAATACTCCAAGTTCCAAAAGAGTAGCGGAATCCCCGAAAACATTTCCCAAACTTTGACCACTACAACTTGCGCTCTGAATGGATCAAAATCCACGGACCAGGATTGGAGAACCAAGCTCTACGGGCCACATGACTAGTTTTTTTCCTTCAATACCTTGCAATCCTCCTCATATTTTAAAATGAGACATAACCACCCATGAAAGAGAGTGTTAAAAAATGGCGTGTATCCCAACACGGGGTTCCAAGTGGTATCTATCCACCTCACTAGGTCTTCCTCTTTGACATATTTACCATAGAAGCACCCAACCAGGGTTTTTCCCACCAAATATTTTATCTCCACAATGGCTAGGTCCTTTCCAACCACCATTTCAACCCTGTCAAATTTGGGATGGACACACTTTTTATTGCTTGTTCCTTTGATTTCCCTAGGGTTCGTCTGGATCGAAAAGTCTTTTGTTCTAGTTGAAGAGGTAGAGAGGTATTCAAGGAGAGGTGGAGGAGGGAGGAAGAGAAGAGGGGAAGTGTTGTATAACTATTGTCCTTCCTCAAGGCCTTTGAATATGTCCTCGTGTCAGATCCATTGAAGTCATGGGAAGAGAAACGTGTGGAGAAATCATAAGCATGGGAGGGGAATGGTTCTGAATAATAATCCTCTTGGGCCATAAAGGATCTATATTTATGAGGTTTGACCTCATAGTCCACTAACTAAGTCTCTATGTATTCCATTAGCACACGCATTGCATCAGGGGAGGAAACTTAGAGAGAAACGGGACCGAAAAATGATCAAAACAGGGCCTGGACTAGGGAAAGTGCCTGCTTGTCACTGAAAATATTCCTTAGAACCTCCCTTTAAAAACCCTAAAGCATTGTCGAAAACAAAATCATGAGGAACTTCACACATGTGGGAAAAAGACGAGGTCGTAGAGCCATCTTTCAACCTTGGAATATATATATATATATAATATTATGAACCAACCTAGATCCATATTAATAGATCTATAATGTTCCGAGACAAGTTAAATCCTTTGAGGTGCAAACCTTTACTCAAGCTTTTCACTCTAAAAATAATTTTTCACCTTAAGGGATTTGATGGTTAAAACATTCGAATGGTGTATTGCTTAGTATGAGGAAGATGTGTAATTCCCTCTGTGATCAACATGGAATTGACACATGGCATATATATATATATATATTAAGAACCAACTTAGATCCATCTTAACTATGGATCTATCATGTGCCAAGAGGGATTAAATACCTTGAGGTGCAGGCCTTTACTCAAGTTTTGTTCTCTAAAAAAAAGTTTGCACCTCAAGGAATTTGATGTCGCTCGATGCATGATAGATTTGTAGTTAAGATGGATCTACGTTGATTTTATAATCATGGTTGGTATACCATTCAATTAGTCTATTATTCCATTTGTAGAAGAGTATCTCCTTTGGTCACCCAATCAATTTTGTCCATAGTTTCTCCAATGGAAACATCACCTTTAATATTTTCACAGCATTCACCATTATTTAGAATCGTGGTCTATATATAATTTGAATCATCTAGTATTCCATTTGTATAAGAGTAACCCCCTTGTTGAACCATCGTTGAACCAATGGGTTTTGTGTAGATGTTTCTTCAATGCAACCATTTCCTTGAACATTTTGGTTTACTGTACCATCCATGTCATGTCTAAATGTTCTTCTCATTATCTATGCCAAACTTTGAAATTTGCTTGCACCTACATCTTGAGATTCAACGATAAGCAAAGAAAATTGAATATATTCATATCTTATGCATTTATTCACCTTCTCTTTATTTATTTTCTTGAAAATTTAAATGACATCTTTCATTGCGTTGTTGCTTGACTTGATCATAACCTCCTCAATGTCTCTGATTGATAGCTTCATTATTTGATGGTATCTTGAACAATGTATATCATTGATGTTATATCTTATTTTAGCATATTGTGAATGAGATCATTGACTTTGCATATATCTACTATGTCGCGAAAAGTTTTGATTGGAAATATTATCATTAATAGCATTGCAAGACATATCTATGTACAAATCTTCATAAATGGATTTATGATGTAATATTTTTTTCCAAATATGCTTTCGACAGATAATGATATAAACATGAGTGAACCCACAGTTTGCTCAATTATGTAACTACTACTTGGAAATGACATAGATATGTAGAACAACAATCTAATATCTCCTATGTAGCCACTATGAAAACATTTCTCAATATTGATCCACAATGTTAAAAAAACCCAAATTCTTCTTTGCCACATTGTTTCCATGCAATCAAAATACTATTTCTTTTATACAACACAGTATAAGCTCTTTATTACAATCTGTATTCTATCTTATCTTTTACTTCCTTTTATATATATATAATATTTAATATTTGAAATAATTCATGAAATTAATTAAAAATATCAATTTCTTCATATTCAAATGATATTTTATAATTACTAAATGAACTATAAAAGTAATGCAAATGGTAAATCATTACGATTAAATGAATTTGAGATTTATGATAATGAATTAAAAAAATATTTAATAAATATAATGAGACAAACAACGCAGTGGAAATAATTAACAATATATTATATGAAATAATAAACATAATAATAAATATTACATGATAATAATCAAAATAATAAAAATTAATATAAATATAATTACCTAGTTGGGGTGGAAGGGATGCGGGGGAGGCTATTGTCATACGTATGCCTCTTCCGTAAGCACGGGTAAGTCGGGGAATTTGAACTTGGAACTTCATTGTACATTACACGCTATATCACGGCACTTGCCAATTGAGCTGCCCCCCGGAGGCTATATATTATATTATATATTATATGAAATAATAACCATAATAATAAATATTACAAGATAATAATCAAAATAATAAAGATTAATATTAATATATATTATATAAATATAATTACCTAGTTGGGGTGGAAGGGATGTTGGGGAGGCTATTGTCGTCCCCGATAATGACATGAACAAATGCATGATCATCGGTGTACCCTCCCACCTGACACATTTGTACTTTTCTTGATCCAGCTATGAAGGGGAGCTCATGGGAAGGATGATGGAAGATTTGGGATAATCTCCCCACTAAACATGCACGCTAATCTACAGTAATGAGAGATGGCACTAAACCATATGGTCGTTACGTCTAGGTGAGGAGGGAGAACTTCATCATTGTAGAGGCCTCGTCGTTACGACAACAAGCGACATACAAGAAGTTAATTTTTTTTAGTGTCAAGTCAGGTAAATAAAACATCGTAAGAAAAGAGACATCATCAACCACATCGATCTATTAATCCTAAACATCCATTAACATGGCGCACGAAGATTCATTCGCAAAACTCATGATAAATCATATCATTTACAAAATGCACAAACAGTCTGAAGTATAAGTGATTCGTTAATAAATTAATAGTGCAATAAAGGGGTTAATCCATCAATGACAACATAAGAGAAGGCGCAAGGTAACGCCTATATTTAATTGTTACATAAAAAATCTAAATTTAAAACATAAATCATGCATCGCCTAGAGTTGAGGTGCAAGTGTATCATCAATTAATTCATTGTGCGAGGGATCAAGGTCCAAATTTCATTCGCCCCATCATAAATTCATTACGTGCTAATATCTAAATATCCAATCATAGCATAAGCCCAAGCGCGAGGTAAACAAATTTTTAAACACTCATACATGTCACAAAATTCATCAGCTCAATAAGTCTAGGACCTAACCTTCACCCTTAATACATTTACTTACGCAAGTAAAGGGGGTTAATACATCGTTCATTCGCACAATTAATGACGCACGTAAGGATTATTAATCCAATTAAAACTATAAGAAAATCGGTCTTGCTTTAGCAACATTCAAGAATTCATAAGTCATTTTACATCTTATTATTTTAGATCTAAAAGTAACATCATCATAAGTAGAAGGATAATATTCAGTTGCTTAACCTATCCATTTGTAAGGATCCAAGGGATCAATTGTAATTGACTATAATAAAATATTCTCATTCTACCATCTCATATCCTAAAGTATCTAGTATTATTATATACCTTAATTCTACATAAAGTAATATTATTACCATCATATCTAATTCTAAATTATATTAAGTTCAATGATGTTCGGTGCTTGT
>JASDQU010103021.1:13426-37927 GCA_032191745.1 Picea mariana
TAAAGTAGTCTGATGAGACCGAAAAAGAGATAAACTATCGCTCAACAAACGTTTTCTTCAAATACTTTAACGAGCGTGAAAAGAACAAGGTCGCTCGGTAATCTTTTCATGTTTAGAGAGTATTAAAAGAACTTAAAGATGACTCCAGTGTTGTCCTTTTTCGTAATGTTAGTCTCACGAGGCCGAAAAAGAGATAAATTATCACCCGAAAGACACCCTTTCAAACCTTTTAACGAGTGGGAAAGGAAGCAAGATCATTCGGCGATCTTTTCATGTTTAGAGAGTCTGAAAAGAGCTTAAAGGAGACTCCAGGGGGTTCCTTTTTCGTGTATCCATACAGGTCTGAAAAAGGGATAAAATTTTACTCAGATGCATTCTCATGTATTTACGAGCACGAGAAAGAACAAAGACTAAGCTTGGTATGCCCCCAGCATGAAAGCTAGTGGCTTAACTCCAGAAAGATCATCAAAGGCTGGAGACATGCCCTCCAAGCTTAAATTCATTCACCGGCTCTGAGGTCGTCACCAATTACTCTAGTAGATGAGAAAAAGGAGAAGGGTGGATGAAAAGAAGGTTCAAGAGAGGTGACTGTTTCATTTTTTAACGATCTTGACACATGAAAAGAACTATGCTCAAGGCCTTTGTTTCATTTTTTAACGAGCTTGCCATGGAGAAGAGAAACTATGCTCGTGGTTGCTTCTTGATCATGGCTTCCAAGAGGATAACGCTCTGGAAGGATACCATGTCAAGGGAAAAAACTCGGTCATGGCTTCCAAGAGATCTTCGGTGGATGGAAGATAATCACTTTGGAAGGAACACATGTCGAGGGTCGTGAAAGGGGTAAGGAGATCAGGCTCCAATAACCCTACTGAAGAGATCACCATGTCAACTACCGGATCCAAAGCATCAGAAGTTGAAATCATGGGAGACAATGCCACATATTTGACATGCGGCAAGGGCAATACTGTCTGCATATAAGAACCACTTAGGGAGGTAACCCAGTCAGGGTCAATGAATGAAAATTGATCAATAGTCACAATTCTTCCATTGTGAGGGAAAGATATCACACGGAAAAGAGTGGATCAATAGCTTTCATGGCATAGAAATAATCCCACCCAAGGAGTAAAGTGAAATCCAAGGGGTCTCGGACTACCATGACATCAATAGAGACAGTTTTCCCTCCCAAAGTTACAGGAAACTGAGGGAGGGTCCTTAAAGGTTGACTAGTTCTTTTGTTAAAATCTAACAGATTCTAGGTAACCTACGCAAGTAGAGGAAAACCCAAAGTATGCCAAGCAATGGAGGACAAAATACTATCGGATGCACCTTCATCTATCGGTGTTTGAGGAACGTCCCGACCACAAACCTGTACTATAATTTGGAAAGGAATGTGATAGGGAAGACGAGGTCCAGTTAGTGCACCCCAATAAAAAAGGATGGCTTCATTACTTGGAGGGGGTTTCGTAGGAGAATGAGGGATGCCCCCCAGCACGGTAGAGTCTGTATCAACAAGAAAAACATGGACAGTATCGGGTTTACTCTCTAGAGGGAGAGTAGGATCAACCGATGATTGGATCGGATCGACTGCGCAAGCACTCTCCAAAGGAAGACTGGGATTGACCGATGATGGATCCAAATCAACCACTTTGACACTCTTCTGATGAAGGGTGGGACTAACCAAGGAAGGGACTGGATCATCCACTTTGGCACTCGTTAAAGGAGGAGTGGTCTTGATCGATGGCAGAACTGAACCAACCACTTGAGTTTCATTCTCTAAGGGAAGAATGGGGTCGACGGGTGGAAACAGATCGATCGCTTTGGTGTCACTCTCTAACGGGAGAGTGGGATCGACCGAGGATGAAAAGAGATCAACCACTTTGGTGTCACTCTTTTGATGAAGAGTGGGGTTGATCGATGATGGAACTGGATCGACTACTTGGGTTTGTGGTTCAGTCGAGGAGGAAACTATATTGACCACCTGATCAACTGGACTGATCGGGGATGGAACTAGATTGACCAGTCCATCAACCAACAATGGGTCGGAGGAAAGCTTACGATAACCTTTTGGAAGTTGAAGTTTTTCCAAAAGAGAAGAATCCTCGTCCATACGAGGAAAAAGGTGAGAGTAACGATTACCTTTACATAGCATGCAAGGGAACTTGATAGTTTGCTTCTTCTTACCAACCTAAACATCACTAGTTGATAGGGTATCATCGACATGACTGATAGAGGCCGATGACGTGGAGGACCACATTTCTAAGACCTGGGTAAGACCGAGGCAATCCCTCATAAAGTGGTCACCCTTACAAAGGCTGCAAGGGAATTTGGGTTTTGGATTCTTCATTTTAATCTTGTTGACCTCATCAACACTCCTAGTACTATTAACGATAATTGGTTTCTTAGAGCCAACATATGATGTTGTTGGGGTCTTTGTCCTTTTCGAGTTCTTCTTCTTCTTCTCTTTTCGCTTCTTCTTCTTCTGATCAACCTGGCTACTTGCTTTAGAGATTTCACTAGGCGAAGAAGGAGAAATGGAAGGAGACTTAATGGGCGAAGAAGGTGAAAAGTCGACGTGAGGTTGATGTGTGGGTGGTGTACCAACATCTAAAGTATTAGGTGTAGCTAAAACATTGGGAGGATTCGGGATCCCCGGAGTGGGGAACAACCAAACTGGTAATCCGATAGTGAGTCCTGGAAGACTCAGTGTGGCAACATATAGAGGACCAAAGTTTCCAAACGAAGGAATGGTATAATGTTCCTCAGGAGAAGGGGTTCCTCCATTGGTACTCCCAGGATTCAATGCCATTAACACTGACTTGACCTAAGGTCCACTAAGTGAAACAAACAACACACACTACGAATCTGAGAAGCAATCAATCAAACAAACCTTCCTACGATGAAACCACTAGTTGGTGATGAAATCCAACATCGTGAGATCAAAATAGGAAGGGGCGAGGATAGAGCGGGTGGATCAGTTACATTGGCGACCTTCTTAACGGACTTACGCCTTGGTGCAAGATTCCATGCAGTAATTGTGGATTTACCCTCCAAGGAGCCCGAGTGAGTTTGACCAACGTCTGTTCCAGGTATAGTGAGACTTCCCTTCATCGTCACCTTGTGTGAGACCCTAAAGATTGTGGCTAATAAGGTCACCAACTCGTAGTCATCCCCTAGGTGGGTACAGTCGACAATCCAGTAGGAACGTATGGGTAGGATAACAAGTCCGATATCAACTTGAAAGGCTCCCACACATAATCATGGGTATACCTTCTAGTGACCCCCAATATACGATCCGACTACTACAAATAGTTGAACCACGGAGGGATAATCTTCGTAAATCACTCGAATGCGACCTCGTGCATAACCCCTGTGCAAGAGGAGGATCCCAACAAGCCAATACAAAAATTGGATTTGACTCTCCCTACTGCAAGATACTAAGTTTGTTTGATAGATTTGGAAAGTTATCCTTTCAACCTATTCCAAATCCCTACACCTTAAACTAATGTAGGTTTGCTAACAAAGATGTAAAAAGTCTGATAAATTTTAGTTAAGCGTTGATTTTAATAGATGTTGTTTACTCAGAGGGTGTACGAAAGTGAAACTGATGGAATGATGACTCAATTCTCAAAAATATGCATAAAAGATGATAAGCAATTGTTTCTTTTCAATGAATTCCTATTTAAGGGAAAGAGAAAGAGTCGTTTTCACTATCAAACACTTGATAAGGAATGCCTTCAATCACTTTTGTTCTCAATCAGATCCAATATGATGCTACAACATTTCAGAAATGCAAACTAATATGCAAACTAATCATTAAGATGTACTTTTGTCGTTTGCATGTGAATGATGATCAATTCAATGAAAAACTTGTCCTACCAACTACCCTTTCAGATCAAGGAGATTCAGACAAGAAAACGTAGATTTCGCACAAATAACACACCCTTTTGCAATCAAACAAGAGAAAGAAAATCAAAAATGCAAAAGGAAGGAGAAATAAATTGGATCAGATGACCTCAAAGAACCAAATGAGAAGAGTCACATACTTCTAATGTCCTTCACTAGAGTTCCCACTCAGTCGGATAGGAGAGAAGAAAGCAGAGGATTGATTTCAATCTCTCAACAGCAAAAACTCAAGGAAGAAGGGCATAAAATATGAACAACAAGGTGTTTACTTCTCAGGAGGAAGCATGTCAAAGGTCAAAAGAAGAATCATTGAATCCCAAAGCAGCTCAGCAAGTGAAAAAAGAAGGTCTGGACCTCAAAAAATGCAATTTTTGAAAGGAATTTTTGCAAAAAGAGGTTGGCGCTCTGGTGTAAGGGACACCAGGGCATTATAACACTATGTCCAACACCTTTAGGGAGTGTTGGCGCTCTGCTAACATGGGCATAGGGGCGCCAAGCTTAAAAAACTCATAAAAATGTCCAAAAACCTAAAATTTCAATCGAATTTTGACAGCCAAGCTGAATGTGATGGGGTAAAGAGTGAACCAGCATATGACATCAAGCAAATGGAGTGAACAAGTTCTAAAAAAAATCAAAGGGAAAGACAAGGTCTATGAGGAAAAATCAAAACCAAAAGTTTTGATTCTATTCCCCAGTGGAGTCGCCAGTTTCTGTTGAAGGAAAATCTCCCTGCGGACAGGTAGATCTCCTCAAAGAGCTAGACTCTTAACTCTAAGACAGAAAGTGCTTATCATGGTCACTGACTTCCTTTTAGGACTACACAAACTAATGCATGAAGAGGAAGGAGGAAAGATGTACCTTTTACCGACGTTTGTCCCTGCATGCTCCGAGTTGAACTTCGATCTTGAGCTCCTCGATAAGCCCTGTAGACAAACAAAGTACAACCACTTCCTATTCTATTGAGATTAGTTCAAAGCAGACCTATCTACTTAGAGACAAATTCATGTAATGTCAAACACAAATTAGAAAGAAACAGGCCAAGCATATTACATTAATGAGGACAAAACGTTACTTACAGCCATAGATGGAATGTAGCAGTTTTGTCAAGTTCTCCTTGCCTAACCCTTGCTCAAAAGCTCCACGATCGGAATGACAATAGCTTCACTGATTAGCCTCCACTTCACTATGTGTTTCCTATGAGATCATAGGTTTCGTGCTTCTCATCCCTTCTCTAAACATCACTTATGAGATCATAAGTTTGGTATGATTCTCCATCCAGTTCCCCCTTTTCACCAAGAGAAAGCTTGCTTATATAGCCTTGGAGAGGCTCAACAACTTGAGATATATTTGGGGTGAGTTGAGGATTTTTCTCCTTCAGTTAGGGATCTTCCCTAAGATCATGGCTTGATTAGGGATTCAAATCCAACTACCTTCCAAGATTGAATAGATCCTCCCCTGATTCATCTCAACAAACCAACTGTTGCCCAGAATAGGTAGCGCTCCCTTAAAAAGGCCATCAGAGCGTTATAGCGCTCCCAAGTAGGCTTTAGGGGGGCACCAACACTCCCAAAAGTAGTAGTTCTCCTCCAAAAGGGCAGAGGTAGAGTTATAACGCTCCCATATAGTGTATAGGGGGGCGCCAACACTCCTGAGAGAGGTATAGGGGAGCGCTCTCCTCCAAAAACTCAATTTTTTGGGTTCTTTCAAATGGCAAGAGGTACATAACTCCAGTTAACCATTCCTCCTCTTCCAAATCAAGTGTTTGATGTGGGTCAAGTGTCCTTATCATATCGTTATAGGCATGACATAGGCATCATGGCATTATGCTTTCCTTGACACTTGCGACACTTGTGAGCAAAATGCGACACTTGCGACACTTGTAATGACGACACGTGTGACACTATCGAAGTGAGTATTTTTTATGTGTAACAGATAGTTTTCGTAGTATTCAAGATTCTTTGGATAAAATGCAGGAGAGGTTTCTTATGATAGAGCTCATGGATGAATATAATCAAGAAATATATGCTTGGTATGATTTTGAGGCCGATTGCGATGATTGGTATATGGATAGTTGTCGTTTCTAGGATGATAACCACTTCCATATTTTATTTGATGACTCTACTCCACCTTCTGTAGAGAACATCAATGTACCACATCAGGAGCTAGTTACTAGCGTCCATATTACATATTATACAATGCTATTGTTCCTTCCATATTCATCTTTGATCATCTCCCATTATGTGGATGAATATTCTTATTTGGATCCACATGATAGGTGTAAGTATTTGGAGCATCATTTTCAGTTGGTTATTGGGTGTCGATATCTTCCATGCGGGGTTCACATGAGAAATTGGACATGGGACCCTGGTTTACAATGGCAGTTGGACTACTTCAACATGGTGGCTACCATTTATCAATGGGACCCTGGTTCTCTAGTCTACTTCAGCACTATGGTCCACACTTATCCATGGGACCCTGATATATGGTTGTACATCAAGCGTCGAGGACAACACCATCATAAGGGGGATGGAATGTAAGGTAGCTAGAGAGGTAGTGGGGGGGGCTAGAGGGCCCATAGTGATAATAGTGAAGACCATTCAATGTAAGGTGGACTAGGTCCACTATATTATTAAATAAGGTCCACTATAGTAGTTAGATATAATAAATGTAAGAGGACTTCTTAGAAGGTTTTACTTCTAGAAGATTCCTCCTCTAGAATGTTCTTAGGTGATGGTAGCACTATATAAAGGGGTTCAAGAAATGTAATGGGACATGAAGATAATCTCACCATAAATATAACAATGATTCTCAAGGTTTCCATCACAATAATAAAATATAAGATCACCTGGGTACCAGGAAATGGAAAAAAATTTAAAAAATTGGGAGGACAACATGTTGGGATTGGATATGCTTCCATTAAAAAATTAGATGGAAGATAACCATATACACACTCTTTATGAAATCTAAAAATGGGATAAAAATTTAGAGTGATGGAAAGGACGGAACTTTGGCTCTCCCCCATATCATTTGAGGCCTTGTTGTAGTTTGAGGGAAAGTATGAGTGGTTGTTAGTAGTTCCTTACATAGAGCAACATATGTTACAATTATATATAAGCACACATAGAGACCAAGGAAGCATACACAAGTGATGGGAGAACCATCAAATGCACTTTATTATATGGATAAAACAACCTTTTTTCTCTTTGTTACATAGCCACACACACACACACACATGTCATATAATTACTTATTGGTTATAGTTCTTAACTACCTGGTCAGTTGACTCTAACTGTCTGTTCGACCGACTTATCTATCCAACTTCTATAGTTGACTTGGCTGATCGAATGTCAAGCCTAGTTGGCAGAGCCAACTAGCCCCTACAACATCTCCCCCCTCCTCAATTCCTTGGTCATCACGTGCAAGGGGGGAGTTTGGCTATTGCATTTGAAGAAATTTTTGACAGAATCTGCGAGCGCCCCCAAAGAGGTTTTCACTAGTAGGTTACATCATTTTTTAGAATAGAGAGAGAGATTACAATATTTGAGAATGAGAAAAGAGTAATAGATTCTTTGGAGAAGAAGGAGGATTCTGATGTCAGTTGGTGCTGAAGTATTCAAACTAGTTTTGATAATGTAGGATATTTATGAAGTTGACTTCTTCAAAAAAGTTCTTCAATTTGTTGGATCGACAATCTTTAGGTACTATGTCGATTTTCCGACTTGTGCTTCAAAAATTACTTAAGTTTCGACTGTAAAGGGGACTTTGATTCAAAAAGATATGTGTCTTTAGGTATTTCCCATTCACACAACTTTACATTTGGTCGTGGAGGTGTTGTTTTTATTTCCATGTGTGATTCTTCTATTCCTTTAGCATCCATTTTCAGAGTTCTTGATTGATGGATAGTAGTTAGGAAGTTTGACTATGATATTGTAGGATTGAAGAACTAGAACTTCTGTCGGTATGTCAATGTGGCCCTTGACTATTTTGTAGGTTGTTGTGGTAACCCTTGAAATGTTGTCTAGTAGATGCTTGGTGATGTTTGCAACAAGTACTATGAGAACATCTCCCATTCTTCGATGGAGTACTGTGCCTCCATTCCCACCGACTTCAATTTTCCCAAAAAGTCTAATTTTTCTGCCAAAGGGGCTTCCTACACTACAATCGACTCTGGTTCGAAGTTTTGTTGAACTTCCCGAGTTTTCTCTTTAACTTGATCGAGGTGATTGATGGATTTATATGTTTCCATTTGAGCCTTTCTTGGTTCTTTTAGCCACTCCCTTTCTTGCTTGGATAATTCTGCCTCGACTGCCTTTTATTTTGCAATGTGATTCGATATGGAAAATTTTGATTTTGGATAAGCGGTGAGTACTCTTGTTGTTCTCAAGTCAACAATTATTGTCTTTTGAGCTTTAATTTTGTTATAAATTGTAGCAAAATATGATGGCCAATTGTTGAGTATCGTGTTTAGGGTTGCTTCTTGTGAAGTAACTACTTCCAATTGATGTAAATTTTCCATACTCAGACTAAAGAATCATTGTTATATGTTGTGCCATTACATCTTTATTACTCCTTATTGTTTGACTGTGTAGCTGCTTGATTTATTTGTTGGATCGTTTTAAGTGTTGGATTTCCATATGATTGTTGGGGCATGTGTTGATGACTGCTTCAACTATCCCTTTGATTACTGCTAATGGGTCTATTACCTTTCTTGGATGTTCTATACCCAGTTTCTCTTTGGCAAGGAGCACACAATCCTTCAATATTTGTCTCTCCTTATTCCTTCTTGTTGTGATTCGATACATGTCTCTCATAGATTTTTTCCATTGTTTGGTCAACTCCTTCGTGACTTCATTGTACAAGTCAAGCATTTTCTTGTTAGAAGTGAACGATGGGTCAAATAATGTTTATGAAGTCAGTTCCACAGACCCGACTAGTTTAAAGGTTGTGAAGGTGATTGTTTTTGAAGTATTTTCCTTTATGTGGATTGTCTTCTTCTTCTTCTTTGTTGTTTTTTCAACATTTTGTCATTCTTGATTTTTATTGGTCCCCTTGTCCTGATATTACTCTGATCTATGTCATTTTTCTTGATCATTATTTCTAAAGTTTCCTTCATTATTTTCCCATGTTTTTGGTTGTGTGTCAAGATTATGGTTAATTTCATCGTTCCTACCATCCTTTTCGCTATTCCCTTGACCCACTGCATCATTATGGTCTTTGTTCTCATTCTACTCAGGGAGATCCGATTGATCTTTGTGAGGGCTTATGAAAGGAGGAATTTCTAATGGAGGACTTACATTATTAGGAGGCCCTTTGTCATTCTCATTGTATTCTTTTTATTGTTCTTCATTATGGGTAGTCAATTGTTCAAATATAATCTGTTTCTCTAGATGGTTTTTCTTTGTCTCTTCGTTGGATTTACCTGGGGGATTGAACTGCCTTATGGAACTATCATAGACTCCTTGTCAACTTTATTCAGAGAAAGGATAGTGAATTCTACCCCATGAGTATGTATGTCTCCCTCTCATTCTGTATGCATTTGTGTATCTATTGTTGTATATTTATCGGGATGAGTCGACCAACTTTCTTTGCTTGGGCCAGTATCTGGTTGGGTTGAGTTGAGTGGGTTTGACTTGGTTGTGGGGGTCAATCGACTGTAGTATGATTTGTGCAAGTTCCATTCTACAATATTTATTCGACGTCTTCTGACCCCAAGTGCCTCGCAATTTCTTGACTACTGCTACTGGCAAGTGAGTCTAAAATGTTTTCTTTAGACGATACATGTCAACGCCCTTTCCTTGATATTTTTTCTTAATTTGGTTGCATTTTTTGTTGTTGTTCTCTCTTCAACAATTGGTGTAGGGTAGATCAGAGGTGACTCCCTCGTGAGGTTGATTGTATTTTATTTTGTGCGTTGCCTCTTCGATACTGGTTTTCTACTAGGGATGGGTCTATTTGTGTTTAGTCGGTGTGATGTGGCAATATTTGTTTGACCTATGCTTTCTTCTTGTTGGTCTTCTAGCCTTTGATTTTTTTGTCTTCTTGTCTCGACGTGTTTATCCAAGGTTGCTTTCATTTTATTTTCTTTAGCACACTCCTCATTTAGGCCTACCATTTCTTCCTTGAATCGTGGCCCTACACTCGATTTTAGAATGTTTCTGATGACTGCTTTGTCCTGCCAAGTCTTTTTTTATTTTAGCCAGACCTTTTCAACTAGTTTGTTTGTGAGAGAGGAAATTATTTCTCTCATTATGGGGTCATTAAATTCTAGAGAACTATCTGTCTGGAACATCTGTTTCCAAACAATGTCTACATCCTCCGGGACTACCTCCATGTTGACAACTTATTTTCTTCTAGATAATTTTTCTTGCTGCTTTCTTTATACCGGTGTTTGTTTGACCGTGGTGCCTCCTTCTATGTATAGGTTTTGATTAAATGGAATTGTGTAGAGTGCCACTTCTCTTTCTTTCTCTTGCTCTGCATCTATCAGGGGTCTTAAAATAGTTGATTTTTCACTTAGCACCTCTGGTGGGATTTGTGTTTCAAATCCTATTTGCTTGTCAAGCTCTTGAAATATTTGAAGCTTTGTCATTGATTTCACACTAGAGTGTGGTGTTGTCGAGACTTAGTTGAATGTGGTCACTTGGTGTTAATGCCCATCGTACCTTATGTTCGACCCTCCACTTGTGTGATAGATTGTTCAAATTGTTTACTTAGATTTTGAACATTTCCTCAGTTGGCAGAGAGCAGATGAACTGACTGCTCCCAGGGCAAAAATATTGTAGTTGTCCATGGTCGAAATCTGTCTTAATGTGAATGTGGGCTCCCCAACTGGACTAACTTGGCTCTTGGCGAGCCAAATTAGTAGGGATGGAAATTTGATATCTCAACCATTTTCCTGGCACTCCCTGCAGTTACTTTTGATCAATGCAGCTAAGTAATCCACCCAGTCGAACTTCGCACTTGATTGAAGAATCTAGTCGATGGGATCCAACATTGTGAGCTTTACATTTGAGGCCTAAACAACAGATTTGAAGCATAATGAGACTATTACACAATTCAATTTCACCCTGAGCTAGGTTACCCTATTAATTAGCAGGACCTTTGAGTTATTTGTTGAGGTTCCTCATGTCAGGAACTGTATCCAATTGTTGGACTTTAGGGTTTTTGGTACTGGGGTGCACCCATGTGGTATTCCTGTCATGTGGTGTATCAATCCCCTAGTAATTCCTACTGGAAATTCTAGCCATAAGTTCCCATTATGGTATAGAATAACTAAGAACTTCACAACTTCTTTTTTCATTTGCTAAAGTTTGTGACTTGTGGTGCGCCCAGAAAATGTCGGATGCCAGCCTTTTCCAAGAAATTTGTTTCTTCCTTCCATGCTCCAACTTTCATACCCCGTGTTGTAAAGTTCTGCCAATGTCTCGACCAGTCGATTTCCTCCATCTTAGCTCTGCAGATATTTTGCATACGAATTTCTAGTTCTATTGCACCAGCTCTGTCAAACTTGGATTTTGTTCTTGGATCGATTAGAGAATATGTGACTTGGCCTCTCATTCTTGGCATGACTGTGGCTTGTTGCTTGTTGGAATGAAAAATGGGTTTACAAACTTATGCAGTCGTGTACTTAGTTGTGAATTCTATTCTCTGAGTACTAAGATGCTCGGGGGTGAACAATAATGAGATGAAGTCATATGCCTCCTCTATATTTATAGTGAGAGGTGAATTGGTGAGTTTAATTCGACCAACGATGTCATTAATTCACATGCATCGATAGTGATGGTCATGTGAAGGGAAAACTACGTTGACAATAGGGTGGTGGTCGAGCTTGTCCCATCAAGAATTAATTGTGTTAATGTACTCCCGATGGCCAGTGGTTTCAACTAAGTCGATTTTCTTTTCTCAGGGAGTTTGCCTGACTCGGTCGAATTTCATTATCTTATGTGCTTGTGTGATTTGGTCAGGTCGATTCTTCTAGTCGATCAAGGATATCTGGTCGAATCGTTCAACCAAGTTGGTTTCCTTTATTTTTTTGACTTGATGGATGTTTGACTTTCTAAAACCTTGTTTTTTTTTGTTGAATTATTTGAAGATGATCACACTCGCTTGAATTATGATTTCCATGCTCACTTGATTTATATTTTTCTTGCTTGCTTGATTTATAAAGTTCATGCTCACTTGATTGAGGGATTTGGGGTTTGACTAAATGAGGTACTTCTCTTTTGTTGGATTGACTAGCTCATTTGTTTAAAAGATGGTGCAAATCTTGCATTGGTGTTAGGCTTGCTTTGGGTTTCTAATTTTCCTCTCTAAGTGGCCTTAGTGATGACCAAGGGCTTTGTTCTCTTCTCATGATTAAGTATGTCTGACTTGAATGAATGCTTTTGTTGGTTTGAGTCGGTCATATAGTTTGTAATCATCAAATAGTTTTGTACCTAATTCTGATAACTGACTTGTTTATTGCTTTCTTAATTCCTTTTTTGTTTTTCTTGATCTTCCTTTTTCTCTTTCTTTTATTGCTTATTTTCTTTTCTTTATTTTTTCTTTATTCTTGAATTCGACTGAGGCCTCCCCAAAGGGTTTTTGACCAAGTCAGATCTTGTTGGTGCCCCCAAAGAAGTTTTCACTGGGAGGTCTTGAGGCTGCTAAGTGTTGTATTTCTTTAGGCGGACCCCATTAACTAATTTCTAAAAGGGGTTCCCTTACAAAGTCCTTAATTGCACTGCTCCTGACGGTCGGATGTCCTTGACCACATAAGGACCCAACCAAATGAATTCTATTTTTCTTGGCTTACCCTTTATTCAACTGTCATATAACATTACTAAATCTCCAGCGTTAATTTCTTTCTTTTGATGTGCTAGTCATGCCAAGCTTTCTATTGGTTCTTTTGAGTCTCTTGATGTTGTTGTGCAAGCATCCTTTATTTCTCTAATTGATTCAATAGGTAGAAGCATTTCTTTGTATTAAGAATATTGTCGAATTCAAGGATAGAGGATATCCTTCTTGCATTTGCATAGAATTTTAGTGGAATTACAACTTCTTGATCATATATAAGCTTAAATGGCATTTGGTTGGTCAATCTTTTATATGTTGTTCTGTAAGCCCACAGTATTGTTGGGACCTTATCATCCCAATCATCCCTGTCAAGGCCACATATTTTTGTTAATCCTTTATGTAATGTTTTGTTGAAAGGCTTGATAGCCCCATTGGCCTGTGGATGATAGGCGGTCATCTTCATGTGGTCGATCATGAAAATTTTAAGTAATATTTCTATCCATTGACAAAATGAGTTCCTTGATCATTGATTAATGTTAAGGGACAACCGAATATAGTTACTATATTTTCATAGATGAATTTGGTCGTTGTTTCCTTTGTGTAGTTTTTGACTGGTTCTGTCTTTGTCCATTTAGTTAGATATTCGATTGTTGTGATGATGTACTTCTCCATAGTTATTTTATCTTTTTTTGGGAAGGGAGCGACGAAGTTGATATCCCAAATCTCAAATGGTAAACTAGGATTTACCAAATATAATGGAATTTCATTTTTCCATAAGGGTCGACCCATCCGTTGGCATTTATCACACTTGTTCACATGTTCTCGACAATCCTTATGTAAATTTGGCCACCGAAGGCCTTCCTGAAGAATTTTTCTGGCTGTCATGTCAGCTTGGAAATGACCTCCCACAGAGCCTGCATGTGCTTCATTGATTATATTGTCGCGTTCGTGTTCTAATGCACATCTTCGCATAATATTATCAATGCCTAGCTTATAGAGATACCCATTCATGAAGGTGAATGGTGTGGCTTTTAATGCTAGGATCTCTCTTTTCTTAGATGGGAGATCATCATGAGATTTCCCTTTTTCTAAAAAGTGTGTGATTTCTTAGAGTTCCTTAGGGGCAACTTCGACCCAAAATAGTGGTGCATCCGATAAGTTGTCCTCTATCCTAGTCAAATCTTCTCTTTTATCAAGTTGAGATAGATGGTCTAGGCTGACATTCTTTTTTCCTAGTCGTACTATTAATTCAAAGTCGAACTCTTGGAATAGTAGTAGCCATTGATAGATTTTTGTATGATGGACCGGTTTGTTTACCAAGTACTTAAGTGCTTGATGGTCTGTGAAGAAGATGAATGGATTTGACAATAAATAATGTCAAAATTTTTGAAGGGTGAAGATCATGGTTAGATCCTTTCACTCTGACATCGAATAATTTCTTTAGGATTTATTCAGTTTTCTACTAACGTGTGCATTGGGATGATCAACCATTTTGTCGTATGGTTGGGATAGGACTAAGCAAACAACAATGTTAGATGCATCGACATGGACATGGAACTTTTGTGAGTAGTTTGGAAATATTAATATAGGTGTTGCTAATAGTTTTCTTTTTAAGATCTCAAAATATTCATTGCATTCTTAGATCCATTGGAACTCGACTTCTTTCTTCAACAAATCGTCGATTAGGAAGGTTATGTCACAGTGATGTTGAATAATTTTTCTGTAATATCCCGTATGCCCAAGGAAAATTTTTATTTTCTTTTGATTGATTGATGGCTTCAGGTTGAGGATAAATTTGGTTTTTTCCATGTCGACCTTGATTCCATCTTTACAAACAATGTGACCGAACAAGATACCTATGGGTGTGGAAAATATGCATTTTTTGATATTTACAGACAAGTTAATTTTTCTACATATTTCCAACATCATTTGGAGCCATTGGATGTGATCTTTCAATAGACTGTAAATGGTCCAGTCATTGAAGTACACAACCACTATTTTGCAAATGTATTCCTGAAACACTTTGACCACTATCTGAGAAAATAGTGATGGGCATTATTGAGCCCAAACTCAAAAAAAAATATTGTTTTCCCCTGATATTCTTTTGAAATAGGTACTTGGTTGTATCCCGAGAAGCCATCTATGAAAGAATAACAATCATGTCATGCGACTTCATTAGTGATTTCATCGACGAATTATGTCATGAATGGATTAGTTACTGTTAGTTTGTTCAACCCTCAGAATTCGACACATATTCTGAGTTTTTTTGGGTTGTGCTTTTTAGGTTCCACGAGCATCAAACTTGCCCATTTTGACTTGTCGATAGAATATATGATGCCAAAAGCTAGCATCACTTCTATCTCTTTTTGGACTATGGGATTTTACTTGTGTGCCAACTTGTATGGTCATGTTTTGATGGGCTTGACCCTAGAGATGAGGTTAATTTTCATCTCCCCCATCTCTTGTGCCAATCCTTTCAGGTATCTATAATTGCATGCAAAAACATACCGATAATCTCGCAATAGGTAAACTATCTCTATAGTTTGTTTGTCCGACCAATAGTCACATATTCTTTCCATTTTCGGCTGACCATCTATTGAGATGTCTAATTCCATAGTTTTGATTTCTATGTCCATCCTCTTGGAAGCTTTAGATTCATGTAATTGGTGTTCTCCTTCTACAACCTCATTATACCTTAGGGGGAAATCGAGTTTTTACATGTCTTCCTTGGACACTGAATAAATTGTTTTTACATAATTGTGTGATTCTAGATGACTTGTAATTCAATCAAAATTTTGCCCAGAAAACTTATGTTTTCCATGTCTATTTGACGAGTTGTTATACTGTCTTGACTCTGTGCTGATACAAAGTTGCAAGTCAAAGTCGATTCTATGTTGACTTTGTCTTTGCCTCTTTTTTGTATTTCATCGGGATTTGTTTTTTTGAGAACTTTATTTATTTATTTTGTGGCCTCTCGCAAATGTGCCTCCTCGGGGATGAATTCAAAATATTTGATGAAATTTTCTTTGATTTCATTCCAATTGAATGTGTGGCCACACACTTATTCAATTTTATTCCACTTATGTGGTATATCATCCAGTGTATTTGGAAACATGTGTGGCCATACCCTTTCATATCGGTATCCTAGTCTTCTTCACTCATTCTCACATTGGTGAATGTGAGCGACTGGTTCAAACCTAGGTTTGAAAGTCAGGATGTTGACATTTGTTGACAATTTATTTCCGCCAAATCGTTCTATGAAGTATAATGTATTATTGTTTCACGTTTGTAGTCGTGGTGCATGGGTTTTCTACCATCAGGCTTCCTGGTCGATGAAGGATTCTGCTAAATTTTGCACCCTCCCTTGTTCTCTGACTGATTTGGATACATCATTGGCATGAGTCATTAGGGAATTTATTTCACTAAACCATAGGGGAGATCTCATTTGTGTGTTAGTCAAAATGAATGTTGGTGTTTGTTTTAGCTTTTTATCTAGCACGATAGAGACTGCATATACTGAAAATCATGTTCTTGATTTCTTTATTCAGATTGCCTCTATCGACCAATACTCCTTATATTGAGCTTCATAGTTCTCCATTTGCAAATTATAAAGTTCTATATCTGAGTTATATTCTATTGACAATGGTGATCCAACTAAGATTTCTCCTTCACTGTTGGGCTCGACGTTTTCTTTTTGTTCATTCATTACTTGGTACAAGCGTCAAGCTTCTTGGGCTTCATCCTATGTTTCGACCAAGGGTTTTCCTTCTTTTGGGTCCAATGGTATTATGACTTTCCTTCCACTACCTTTCAATTTAACTCTATCCATTTCAATTGAGTTTTTGGCCTTCATATTTCGACCCCATGGTCTTCTGACTGATGCAGGATAAACGAGGATGCCTTCGACTAGATTAATCACTTCAAAGTAAACTCTTGTTGGAATTCCCATTATGGATGTCATGACACTTTTGAGTGTGCCAATTGGTTGAATGAAACTTTGATATGCTAACTTTAAGAAATTCATTGTTGGATGTAGCAGGATTTTTCCAAGTCAAACCCATGTTTCTCTGGGGAGAATATTTACTTGCGAACTGAAGTCGACTATGACTTGTTTGATCATATGGACATCAAGTTATAGGTCGACTTGTAGGTCAAAGTCACCTGTATTCATTTCCTAAGAGAACTATCGAATATTTTTAACTAGTCTTTGATCCTCATTGTATTCTTTTAGAGTGCTCAACAAGTCGATGAGGCAACCGACTCACTACTTTTCTTTTAGTAATTTGAGAAATTCTTCTAGAGCATTGTCTGGAATACTTGATTGTCCTCCCTTGTTTCCATTTGATTTGTCTTGGTCGATATTCTTAAGTAACTTCACTTCTTCCCGCATTATTCTTTCTTCATGCTCTGGGTCGGGATATGCATTTCGACGTCCTCTTTTTCAATTTGGCGGGTCTAGCTAGATGTCTCCACCTACTCCTAATCTTGTTACTACATGGACATTTTTGGAATTCAAAATATCTTGTTTGGGAATTATATGAAAGAGACTCACGTTTCTCTCATTCATTACTTTCTATAATACAATCAGACAATATTCAAGGGAGTGGTCACCCACTCCACATATGTTGCAGAACTTGAGATCAGTTATATCCTTTATTAGGAAATAATGACTTATGTGGTCTTCCTTCCAACAGTTAAAGTAGTCATAACAACCACAACCATGTCCTCTACCTAATTTTCCTCATCCTCCTTTATATCCACCTCGACCTTGATAACCTCCATGACCTTGACCTCTATAGCCATTTCCATTTCCTTGGTTGACATTATGGTCGATCGTCTGTGTACGATACATCGAATGGATATTCATTCTATTTTTTTCCATTTAATTGACATTCTTGTATGGAATGGTTATTTTCCTCACAAATACAACACGATTTTGGTTAAGTGTTCCTTATGTTATGCAGATAGTCCCTTGTTGCATGATTTGTTATGAACTCACGGATGTCGCAAAACGTTTCGACTTGTATGCGTCAGATTGTTGGGTCCAATGCATCGTTGAATTTACAGTAGTCTTTTGTATGTCCTTCACTCAAGCATATGGTGCACCAGAGTCCATTTCATGCAATCAACATGTTTTATATTGATTGTTGTAGTTCTGCAAGTTTTTCTTCTAGACTTTTCTCAATTATTGACGAAGTCAATGCTCCTTCATCGTCCATTTCTATGCATTGAGATTTCTTCAACGCTTCCTCGCACGACTGGATGTCATATATTCGTAATGGTGCTCAAATGTTTTGTAACATTCATGTCACATAACACATAACATTGTACAAGTAGTCTCTCTTATATTACATAACACATTTGGCTTAAAATGTCTTTGAATCTTTTATCATATTCTCGGATGGTTTTGCCTAGACTCTATTTGATCTCTTTCAATTTTTTCCCAACCAAGTGGCTTATATCTTGTGTTTTAAAAAATGTGAGGAAGCCTTGTTTTATATTTTCCTTTGATCATTGTTGATTATCTGTGAATTTCATGAACCAGGTGAGGGCCCTGACTTGAAGTGCAACACCAAATTGTGCCATTTGTTTGTCTTCGTCGATAATATCAACTGCATCCCAAAATTTCTCAAAAACAAACCAATATCATTTGGGATCTTCATCACCTTCATAAATGAGGATATGGTTGAGGCCCATTGTGGCTTTCTTGGGATTTTTCAAGACTCAAACTATTGCAAGATTTTGATTTAAAATCGACTGGGAAGTCAATATGGATTTAATTTATGGAAGCGAGACCTGAGTGTTCGACTCGACTAATACTATCTATCGTTTCTCTACAATCAGAATGTATTCTATTGCTAATTGTGTTTTTTATTTGCTTGGGATTATATCACCCGTCTAATAGATTTTTTCTATATATTGTAAGAATCATCCTCTAAACGGTTGCATCGATTCATTTTCACTATTTGTTGGTTTATAATCTTCAAGAAGTAGATTTGACAAGGGGGAAGAGTCTGTGAGATCTCTTGTGTGGAGGAATATATCCCGCGGTCAATTTTGAATGTTCTCTTGTGCTTCAATTAGAAGCGTGTGTCTTATCTGATCATCATTATCAGTTCAGCACCACACCTTTAAGGATTGAGTATCCACATGAAGTCTCTGATGGAGGAAGTCTACAATTCTTGGGCTAGGACTTCTTATAGGAGAAGGTCGAATCGCGGGTCCCGAATCATCAATCTCCATACTATCGACTTTGTCGATTGCTTGTTAGGCATCGTCGACTGCCATACTCACTTGTAATATTTTACTCCCCCCAGGAGCCATCAGGGTGCTCTCAAGGGCTGCTCTAGTGAACTGATGCACTTGGGTAGGTTTCCTATGTGAAATTATGGGATCCCTTTTGTTTCATAACTCTTCTCACCTCTTTTTCCTATTGTCCCACTCCAACCTTTGTGATCCATATTATTTTCAGCACGAAATGAGAGCGCAGATATAATAAAGAAATGTATAGATATATATCAAATATCCAATAATATAACATAGATATATCATAGATATAACCATAAACACAGAGATACAGTAATACACAATTTCTATTAATGATAGAAATTTACAAAACTGTAAAAATACAAAGTGAAAAACTCGTTAGAATGGTGGAAGCTTATCTATGAGAAGAGACGTGAAGGATACACTCATTCACAAGAATATGATGTTACAATTAGGATCCAAAGGCCTTTTTAACATAAATAAAATCCAAAACCCTAACCCCAGAAGATGAAAATCCAACTGTTTTGTGGACACTGTTTTGGGTAGTTTGGTGTATCAACTTCCCAGGGGTGTAACTTTGGCATACGATCTTCGTTTGGGGTGCACAATAGCTCATTGGAAAGGTATCAACGAGAAGATTCATTTTGGGGGCTCAATCAAGTCCTTTAACAATAATTTAGGTTCCCAATAGTTAAAAAATGTTGTTTAGACCCTCAAAATGGCCTCAGAAGTTTGGGACCCGAAAAACTACTAAAAATAGTAAATTTCCAACAAATTGTTTTGAGCCAGTTGGAATATGTGGGTGGCCACCGATATCCACCTAGATAAATCCTCCATACTCAGGAAGAAATGGTCTCCATTGCATTGAGTTTCCGGGGGAGAGGGGAAAGCATTTACTGAATCTGAATCTTGGTGAGTTGCTTGTCTTGCTGGAGAAGTTTCTCTTAGCTTGTTGAAGGTTATCACAAACTTGTTGCTGTCGGGTTGAATCTTTTCAACCAACATGTTGTATCTTGGCTTTACTAGGCAGTGTGTAGGAAACATTGTACATGAAGAAATAATATCTTCTTTCTCTTCTGCAATCTTCTTATGTTGGATAGAAATGTCTAGGGCCAAGGATGCAGTGGTTGCAGTGTCCTTCTATTCACCTTTTGAAAAGATTGTGAAGAGGTTGAATTTTGCAGTATGAGAGATTACCTTGCGGAACTTTTTTGGAGGGATAATAGTCAGAACTACCTCTAGTATCATGTAGAGATGACTCCCCATTGTAGCAATGACACTACGAGGTCGAGACTCATAAATAGCATATCTCTTCCACATATATGGTTGGCCCAAAATAACATCACAGACATCCAGCGAGGCAACATCACATAATACCTCATCCTTGAAGGGATGGATGTCATATGAAAATCGACACTATTGGCTGACATAGAGATCTCGTCACTGGCGAAGCCACCTGATGTTGTATGTTTAGAGGTGTGGTGTTGTCAACAATCCCAACTGTTTGACGACCTCTGCTAAGATGAGGTTCTTCTGGCTTTTGCTATCAACAATAAAATGCAGCGGGGTCCTCCTCACCCAAATATGTGAATGAAAAAGGCACCTCCCCTCTTCAGGATCTATTGGTTCTTCTGGTTGAATTATTGCGGTCACAACAATAGCAGTGGGGTCTGTGTCGATGATCCCATTATTTTATGAATCAGGGTTCAACTCCTTTTCTTTGATCTCGGCCACCAATGATTGTTTGGAGCGACATTCATCAGTGTTGTGCTAGATGCTTTTGTGGAAATTGCACCACTTTCCAGTGTCCTTCATGTTTCTGTTACCCTTCTTTTCCTATGGCTTGGAATGGTTTTCTAGAGGTCGGTTGTTAGGGTTGTCTTTACCATACTTTGGTTGTTGTGGATTTGCAGACACAAACTCTCATTTGTTCTAGTGCCTGTTGACGATTAAAATCACAACGAGGTTTTTTCCCGCAAAGTATTGCTAAAGCCTATTATTATAAGTTAACGATATATCTATAATACTAGTAAGTGGGACCCCCTTGTAGATTGGAGGATCATATTTGGTTCTTATTTGATGATATGGCGTTGTTCCACACTACTCACAAGTTTGGGCATGATTGATGTTCAAAGATTGGTTATGTTCGCAACAAATGGGTGATGGATAATTCATGCTATGAGTGGGTTTCTTTACTCTAAATTCTCAATTACATGTCACAAAGAGCTTATGAGAATTGTTATTTCTATGATAATTGCGCCATGATCTATTACATATTACACCTACACAAAACACATGTTAGTCATGACAAAAGATAAATGAAATATGGAACAAATCCAATGGAAAAAAGGTTATCCTATACTATGCTATGCTATGATACATTATATGCAAATGAATTAAAAGGGAGGATAGAAGGAGAAGCATACTAAGGTCTTCTCTTTGAGTTTGTGTTGAGATAGTTCAGTTTTAATTCATTCCTTAATTCATTCAAGGCCTAATTTTTTTTTATGATAGCAGGGCCTTATTGTAGACAACAAGATTCAGGGATGAATCACATCCTTCAAACACTTATTTTTCAGAGGTGTTGATCTATATTTGATAGTCTGTGTAGACTTGTCTGTTTGTGAATTAGTTTTCATGACTGACAAAGGCTATTGTGCAGAGTCGAGTGGGAAGCAATATGTGGCAGGATGATCCAAATTTTAGAGTTCAGTTTTGATTTTCTGTCAGAGGTCCTTTTGTATGTTTCATCGGGGACGTCTAAGTTTGAATTTGGTCCAAAACTTCTTCATGAAATTTTGTAAAGAGAATGACTCTTTGATGAATTGGAATGAAATAAATGATTGCTTTATGTCTCATCTGTCTTGATTATCGTCTTGGTGTCTTTAATTCTATCTCTACATTTATTTCAGCAATTTTTATATTCAAAAAATCATATAAATAATGAATTTTCCAACAAGATTTTATTTACAAAAAGACTAGCCTAAGCACTTGTAATCAATACTTGTGAGTTAGGATATTAATTTTGATGGCTATAAACATAGGGTGACATTCCAATCTATTTTTCTTTAGCCAAGTAGAATCTAAAAATGCTTGAGTAAGATCATTTCATATCTTTTCCTCAACATTTATTTGGCAACCATACTGGGGTGATCTTCAATATCTCTCTGGTTAATTTTTATGCTTGATTAGCATCGATACATATTTTTTTTCTGATATTGATTCTTTGACTATTTTATTTCTTAATGACTGTGCCTGTTGCAAGGTAGCGCAATATTGAGCCTGGTCTTCAAGATCAGGCCAACATTCCTTTGAATTTGTTCAATACCATTTTAGACACCGCCAATACTCGTGTTGAGCTTAATCATTCTTGGGCAACAATTGAGCGAGATATTAGTGCCCAAGAACGTTGGGAAGCTAGACATAGACATCTTAGAAATCAACAATAACCTTCTTGTTCCTTCAGTTTTGGCCTTCTTTCATGTCCTTAGACTCTTGTTTCTCTAGAAGAAGAAGAGGCTTATCACCAGAAATTAATCCTATTGCTGAAATAGGAAGAATAAATGTTGTGTTGTCTACCCAACAAGGTTCTCTAAGGAGAAATTTGTTTGATTCGTCAAGTTTGTCTTTCTTTCCCTCACCTATCATCTGCAAGATGGCATCTAGTGGTGGCTTTGGTGGCATTGGAAGTGCTTCCTCTTCTCAGTATTCATCTTTGTCAGTGATAGGTCGCTTATATAGCCACCATATCCCTGTCCAATCTACCACAAATCCCACCAAAGTCATTAAAAAATATGGACTTTTTTAGTTTGAATAAGATGCCGCAACCACACTGTGGCATGTGTCCTCTCCTCTTAACCTAGCACCTGCTACTCGTCCACTTCCTAAATTCAAAGAACATCTTCCTAGGTTTTCGGGAAATAACATTGTCACTACAAATGAACACCTGGTGGCATTTTATAATGCTTGTCAAAATATAGGGGCCAATGACAATGATACTTGCATGCGCTTATTCATCAATTCCTTGGAAGGAAAGGCTGTGACCATTTTCTTTGACCTCCCTCCTAAGATTATGTCTACTTGGGAGGAGATAATCTATTGGTTCAGGTCCACCTATGGGCAATCTAAAAGCCCAGCCGAGAAGTTACGGGAATACAATAACATTGCCTATAAGGATGGTGAGACCATCAAGTCCTTCAACTTGCGATTCACTAAGTTATAAAATCAAATCCCTGAACTCATTCGACCTCATAACCAAGATGCTTTTATGCATTACTACAATGCATTATCTTCCCCCTACCGTCATAGGCTCAAAGAAAAAGCCATTGATAATCTTGGTTCTGCTCTACATACTTGTTTAGAGTATGAAGAACAGCTTGAAAGAACAGGTCTTCCAGATGGAGAAGCGATTAAATAGACTGACATGTCCTCCCTCTTACAGCGAGTACAAGATATGAATAATCACATGATAGCATATGAGCGAAAGGCAATTGTCCCCCCTCTCACCCCTAGAGCTTCATCCTCTTTTTCACCCCCCTTTAGAAATCCTATTGAAAATAATTTTTAGCCTAAAGCTATCTTGCCTAGAAGTTGGTGTAACTTCTACGAGGAAGCCACATGTGAGGTAAGAAAGAGTGCTAGAGATAAGATCTTTGGTAAAATACCAGAAACTACCATCGTTGTCCTGGATTTTGTAGAGCCAGAAGATGTCATGATCATCAATAATAGGAACAAATCTTATGCTCCCAAAGGAAAATTTGACCCTCCCCGCAATTCTTCTAGCCCGAGCTCATCCTCACCTGTTGATACTATTCAGGTTCCTAAGGTTCCTGACAGTTAAGAAACAACTTTCCCTCTCCCCTCTTCCAAGTACAATATCTTGAATTAGTTTTCCAACATCAAAGCATATGCAACCCTTTTGGACATGGTTGTTGTCCCTGAACAACAGATGCATCTAAAACAATTCATGGAAGGAAAATCTTATGTTGTATCCAATATTTCTGAAGAGGTAAACGAAGAGGATTCGTCTGTAAATAAAGTAGGTGTACATAAATTTAGATACCCTATAAAAAATCCCCCTTTTTTATATTTCTGTAAATATTATGGATAAGATCGCCCATTGTTGCCTCATTGATGGCAGTTCAGGCCCAAGTGTGATGTCGAAGATTATTATGGAAGAGATAGGCTTGTCTTGTACAAATGAAAATGCCAGAAGCATGCTCTCCTATAATAGTCTACAACAAACGACCATAGGAGAAATTAAAGATGTGACCTTAGTTCTATGTGCACAACCTGAAATAAGGACAACCCTTAGTATTCAGGTAATCGATATGCCAAAAAGCAATTACTCAATCATCTTGGTAATATATTGGCAAGAATTGACAAGTGGATACCTCTCAGTCGATGGGAGACATTTATCCGTTCCCTGGAATGGTAAAAAAATTATAGTCTTTAAAGAGGGAAGGATTTCACCTTACATAGAGAGTGTCCCACAACCTAATGTGAACTATATCGAAGAGGACCTAGGAGTGTATTACATCTTTGCTGATGAGGATA
>JASDQU010103021.1:37977-66688 GCA_032191745.1 Picea mariana
ATTTGCATATTGTTCTTCTATATCTATTGTGGTGCTTTTGTATTCAGTTATTTGGTTCTTAACAAGTGGTATCAGAGCACTTTCCTTGGCAGACATTGTGGGCAAATATTTTTTATTTTTGCAAATTTGTTTTTCGGAGAAGAAAAAAGAGGGCCGCAACATTCCATAAATTTTTGATATATTTATGTGCAAAATTTTTAGAAACAGGTTGTATATCTGAATTCCTCTCAGAAAAAACCCAATTTGAAAAAAAAAATCGTTCGAAACGAAGTCCGGGAAGTCAAGATATCGAAGTTTTAAAATTTGTAAATTTTTAGTGTTTTTTCCGTGGATGGCGGTGCTATTTTATTTATTTATTTATGTAGCATCTAGAGGTTGAATTTTCCCAAACAAATTACAGATATGAGTTCCTCTCACAATTTCACCCAATTTCAAAAAAAACATTAGCCGAAATGGAGTCCGGGAAGTGAAGTTATGAGCATTTTAAATTCAACAGTTTTTCAGGGTTTTTCCGGAAAACGCCGCAATTTTTTGCAGTAATTTATTGTTCTATTTTTTGGGTTTTTTCGTGACGGCGGTAGGAATACAAAGTTCATAAATTTTCATAGGGTTCTCAAATTTCTATTTCTTCTCAGACCCTCAAAAAAATTCTACAGATTACTGAAGCATTCAAAGCCCAATTTTTTGACACATTGAATGACAGATTGGATGGCTTTGTAGATGGTCTCAATGATAGTTTTCGTAGTATTCAAGATTATTTGGATAAAATGCAGGAGAGGTTTCTTATGACAGAGCTCATGGATGAATATAATCAATAAATATATGCTTAGTATGATTTTGAGGCTGATTGCGATGATTGGTATATGGATAGTTGTCATTTATGGGATGACAACCACTTCCATATTTTATTTGATGACTCTACTCCACCTTCTGTAGAGAACATCAATGTACCACATCAGGAGCTAGTTACCAATGTCCATATTGCATATTCTACAATGGTATTTTTCCTTCCATATTCATCTTTGATCATCTCCCATTATGTGGATGAATATTCTTATTTGGATCCACATGATAGGTGTCAATATTGGGAGCATCATTTTCAATTGGTTATTGGGTGTCGATATCTTCCATGTGGGGTTCACATGAGCAATTGGACATGGGACCCTGGTTTACAATGGTGGTTGGACTACTTCAGCATGGTGGCTACCATTTCTCAATGGGACCCTGGTTCTCTAGTCTACTTCAGCACTATGGTCCACACTTATCCATGGGACCCTGATATATGGTTGTACATCAAGCGTCGAGGACAATGCTTTCATAAGGGGGATGGAATGTAAGGTAGCTAGAGAGGTAGTGGGGGGGCCTACAGGGCCCATAGTGATGATAGTGGAGACCATTCAACGTAAGGTGGACTAGGTCCACTATATTATTAAATAAGGTCTACTATGGTAGTTAGATATAATAAATGTAAGAGAAATTCTTAGAAGGTTCTACTTCTAGAAGATTCCTCCTCTAGAATGTTCTTAGGTGATGGTAGCACTATATAAAGGGGTTCAAGCAATGTAATGGGACATAAAGAGAAATATTGTGTTTGGAACTGAAACTCATTAGGAGGAAGCCCCCTTGAAGAGGCAAGTGAACAGGAGAGGATCCCTTCCATAATAGGATCCATTGTATGGTGTTACCCTACCTCAAGGGTTTGATAGTAATAAAAGAGATTTTCATATTGTTCTTATATGTCTATTGTGGTGCTTTTGTATTCATTTATTTGGTTCTTGACACTTTTCCATTATATCAATGTTCATTCATTTTGGCACTAGTTGGAGTAATGAATCAGATATCAATCAATCTCATAAATTTTCTATGGAAAGGGGTAATAATAAACACCAAAAAGTATCATATAATCAATTGGAAGGTTGTTACAAACCCAAAGGACAGAGGTGGATTGGGGATCAAAGACCCAATATGGATGAACTTGGCTCTAGAATCCACATTAATATGGAGAATGATCACTGGAAAGTTAGAGTGGTGGAAAAAAATTGATACAAGAAGTAATTTAGGGGATCAAGAGCCTGCTATATTGAAAAACAATTAAAGTAACAAAAAGGATCCGTTATCCTGAAGCTTCTCAAGGTTTCCATCACAATAATAAAAGATAAGCTCACCTGGGTACCAGGAAATGGAACAAAATAAAAAAAATTGGGAGGACAACATCTTGGGATTGGAAATGGTTCCATTAAAAAATTAGATGGAAGATAACCATCTACACACTCTTTATGAAATCTAAAAATGGGATAAAACTTCAGAGTGATGGAAAGGATGGAACTTTGGCTCTCCCCCATATCATTTGAGGCCTTGTTGTAGTTTGATGGAAAGTATGAGTGGTTGCTAGTAGTTCCTTACATAGAGCAACATATGTTACAACATTATATATAAGCACACATAGAGACCCAAGGAAGCATGCACAAGTTATGGGAGAACCATCAAATACACTTTATTATATGGATAAAACAACCTTTTTTCTCTCTATTACATAGCCACACACACACACACACACACATGTCATATAATTACTTATTGGTTACAATTCTTAACTACCTAGTCAATTGACTCTAACTGTTTGTTCGACTGACTTATCTATCCAACTTCTGTAGTTGACTTAGCTTACAACATCTCCTCCCTCCTCAATTCCTTGGTCATCACGTGCAAGGGGGGAGTTTGGCTATTGCATTTGAAGAAAATTTTGACAGAATCTGCGAGCGCCCTCGAAGAGGTTTTCACTAGTAGGTTACATCATTTTTTAGAATAGAGAGAGAGATTACAATATTTGAGAATCAGAAAGGAGTAATATATTCTTTGAAGAAGAAGGAGGATTCTGATGTCAGTTAGTGCTGAAGTATTCAAACTAGCTTTGATGCTGTAGGATATTTATGAAGTTGACTTCTTCAAAAAAGTTCTTCAATTTGTTGGATCGACAATCTTTAGGTACTATGTCGATTTGCCAACTTGTAATTAAAAAATTACTTAAGTGTCGACTATAAAGGGGACTATGATTCAAAAAGATATGTGTCTTCAGGTATTTCCCATTCATGCAACTTTACATTTGGTGGTGGAGGTGTTGTTTTTATTTCCATGTGTGATTCTTCTATTCCTTTAGCATCCATTTTCAGAGTTCTTGATTGATGGATAATAGTTAGGAAGTTTGACTATGATATTGTAGGATTGAAGAACTAGAACTTATGTCGGTATGTCAATGTGGCCCCTGACTATTTTGTAGGTTGTTGTGGTAACCCTTGAAATGTTGTCTAGTAGATGCTTGGTGATGTTTGCAACAAGTACTATGAGAACATCTCCCATTCTTCGATGGAGTACTGTGCCTCCATTCCCATCGACTTCAACTTTCCCAAAAAGTCTAATTTTTCTACCAAAGGGGCTTCCTACACTACAATCGACTCTGGGTCGAAGTTTTGTTCAACTTCCTGAGTTTTCTCTTTAACTTGATCGAGGTGCTTGATGGATTTTATTGTTTCCACTTAAGCCTTTCTTGGTTCTTTTAGCCACTCCCTTTTTTGCTTGGATAATTCTGCCTCGACTGCCTTTTATTTTGCAATGTGATTTGATATGGAAAATTTTGATTTTGGATAAGTGGTGAGTACTCTTGTTGTTCTCAAGTCAACAATTATTGTCTTTTGATCTTTAAGTTTGTTGTAAATTGTAGAAAAATATGATGGCCAATTGTTGAGTATCGTGTTTAGGGTTGCTTCTTGTGAAGTAACTACTTCCAATTGATATTGAACCTCCTTGAATTTTCCATACTCAAACTGAAGAATCATTGTTATATGTTGTGCCATTACATCTTGATTACTCCTTATTGTCTGACTGTGTAGCTGCTTGATTTATTTGTTGGCTCATTTTAAGTGTTGTATTTCCATATGATTGTTGGGTCATGTGTTGATGACTACTTCAACTAGCCCTTTGATTACTGCTAATGGGTCTATTACCTTTCTTGGATGTTCTATACCCAATTTCTCTTTGGCAAGGAGCACACAATCCTTCAATATTTGTCTCTCCTTATTCCTTCTTGTTGTTATTCGATACCTATCTCTCATAGATTTTTTCCATCGTTTGGTCAACTCCTTCGTGACTTCATTGTACAAGTCGAGAATTTTCTCGTTAGAAGCGACCAATGGGTCAAATAATGTTTATGAAGTCAGTTCCACAGACCCGACTGGTTTAAAGGTTGTGAAGGTGATTGTTTTTGAAGTATTTTCCTTTATGTGGATTGTCTTCTTCTTCTTCTTTGTTGTTTTTTCAACATTTTGTCATTCTTGATTTTTATTGGTCCCCTTGTCCTGATATTACTCTAATCTATTTCATTTTTCTTGATCATTATTTCTAAAGTTTCCTTCATTATTTTCCCATGTTTTTGGATGTGTGTCAGGATTATGGTTAATTTCATCGTTCCTACCATCCTTTTCTCTATTCCCTTGACCCACTGCATCATTATGGTCTTTGTTCTCATTCTACTAAGGGAGATCCGACTGATCTTTGTGAGGGCTTATGAAAGGAGGACTTACATTCTTAGGAGGCCCTTTGCCATTATCATTGTATTATTTTTATTGTTCTTCATTATGGGTAGTCAATTGTTCGAATATAGTCTGTTTCTCTAGATGGTTTTTCTTTGTCTCTTCGTTGGATTTACCCAGAGGATTGAACTGCCTTATGGAACTATGATAGGTTCCTTGTCAACTTTATTCTGAGCAGGGATAGTGAGTTCTACCCCATGAGTATGTATGTCTCCCTCTCGTTCTGTATGCATTTGTGTATTTGTTGTTGTATATTTATCGGGATGAGTCGACCAACTTTCTTGCCTTGGGCCAGTATCTGGTTGGGTTGAGTTGAGTGGGTTTGACTTGGCTGTCGGGGTCAAATTGACTGTAGTATGATTTGTGCAAGTTCCATTCTACAATATTTATTCGACGTCTTCTGACCCCAAGTGCCTTGCAATTTCTTGACTACTGCTACTCGCAAGTGAGTCTGAAATGTTTTATTTAGACGATGCATGTCAACGCCCTTTCCTTGATATATATTTTTTAATTTGGCTGCCTTTTTTGTTGTTGTTCTCTCTTCAACAATTGGTGTAGGGTAGATCAGAGGTGACTCCCTTGTGAGGTTGATTGTAGTTTCTTTTGTGCATTGCCTCTTCGATACTGGTTTTCTACTAGGGATGGGTCTATTTGTGTTTAGTCGGCGTGATGTGGCAATATTTGTCTGACCTATGCTTTCTTCTTGCTAGTCTTCTAGCCTTTGATTTTTTTGTCTTCTTGTATTGACGTGTTTATCCAAGGTTGCTTTCATTTTATTTTCTTTAGCACACTCCTCATTTAGGCCTACCATTTCTTCCTTGAATTGTGGCCCTACACTCGATTTTAGAATGTTTCTGATGACTGCTTTGTCCCGCCAAGTCTTTTTTTCTTTTAGCCAGACCTTTTCAACTAGCTTGTTTGTGAGAGAGGAAATTATTTCTCTCATTATGGGGTCATTAAATTCTAGAGTAGTATATGTCTGGAACATCTCTTTCCAAACAATGTCTACATCCTCCGGGACTACCTCCATGTCGACAACTTATTTTCTTCTGGATAATTTTTCTTGTTGCTTTCTTTATACCAGTGTTTGTTTGACCGTGGTGCCTCCTTCTATGTATAGGTTTTGATTAAAGGGAATTGTGTAGAGTGTTGCTTCTCTTTCTTCCTCCTGCTCTTCATCTATCAGGGGTCTTAAAATAGCTGATTTGTCACTTAACACCTCTGGTGGGATTTGTGTTTCAAATCCTATTCGTTTGTCAAGCTCTTGAAATATTTGAAGCTTTGTCACTAATTTCACACTAGAGTGTGGTGTTGTCGAGACTTAGTTGAATGTGGTCACTTGGTGTTAATGCTCATCATACCTTATGTTCGACCCTCCACTTGTGTGATAGATTGTTCAAATTGTTTACCTAGCTTTTGAACATTTCCTTAGTTGGCAGAGAGCAGATGAATTGACTGCTCCCAAGGAAAAAATCCTATAGTTGTCCATGGTCGAAATTTGTCTTAATGCGAATGTGGGATCCCTGACTGGACTAACTCGGCTCTTGGTGAGCCAAATTAGCAGGGATGGAAATTTGATATCTCGACCATTTTCCTGACACTCCCTTAAGTTGCTTTTGATCAATGTAGCTAAGTAATCCACCCAGTCGAACTTCGCACCTGATTGAAGAATCTAGTCGATGGGATCCAACATTGTGAGCTCTATATTTGAGGCCCAAACAATGGATTTGAAGCATAATGAGACTATTGCACAATTCAATTTCACCCTGAGATCGGTTACCCTATTAATTAGCAGGAGCTTTGAGTTCTTTGTTGAGGTTCCTCATGTCAGGAACTGTATCCAATTGTTGGAATTTAGGGTTTTTGGTACTGGGGTGCACCCACGTGGTATTCCTGTGATGTGGTGTATCAATCCCCTAGTAATTCCTACTAGAAATTCTAGCCATAAGTTCCCATTATGGTATAGAATAACTAAGAACTTCACAACTTCTTTTTTCATCTGCTAAAGTATGTGACTTGTGGTGCACCCAGAAAATGTTGGATGCCAGCCTTTTCCAAGAAATTTGTTTCTTCCTTCCATGCTCCAGCTTTCATGCCCCATGTTGTAAAGTTCTGCCAATGTCTCGACTAGTCGATTTCCTCCATATTATCTCCGCGGATATTTTGCATACAAATTTCTAGTTCTGTTGCACCAGCTCTGTCGAACTTGGATTTTGTTCTTGGATCGATCAGAGAATCTGTGACTTGGCCTCTCATTCTTGGCATGACTGTGGCTTGTTGCTTGTTGGAATGAAAAAAGGGTTTACAAACTTATGCAGTCCTGTTCTTAGTTGTGAATTTTATTCTCTGAGTACTGAGATGCTCGGGGGTGAACAATAATGAGATGAAGTCATATGCCTCCTCTATATTTATAGGAGAGAGGTGAATTGGTGAGTTTAATTTGACCAATGATGTCATTAATTCACATGCATTGATAGTGATGGTCATGTGAAGGGAAAAATACATTGACAATAGGGTGGTGGTCGAGCTTGTCCCATCAGGAATTAATTGTGTTAATGTACTCTCGATGGTTGTTGTTTCAACTAAGTCGATTTTCTTTTCTCGGGGAGTTTTCCCGACTTGATCGACTTTCGTTATCTTATGTGCTTGTGTGATTTGGTCGGGTCGATTCTTCTGGTCGATCAAGGATATCTGGTCGAATCGTTCAACCAAGTTGGTTTCCTTTATTTTTTTGACTTGATGGATGTTTGACTTTCTAAAACCATGTTTTTTTTGTTGAATTATTTGAAGATGATCACTCTTGCTTGAATTATGATTTACATGCTTGCTTGATTTTTATTTTTTTTCTCTTGCTTGATTTTTATTTTTTTTCTCTTGCTTGATTTATAGAGTTCACGCTCACTTGATTGAGGGATTTGGGGTTTGACTAAATGAGGTACTTCTCTTTTGTTGGATTGACTGGCTCATTTGTTTAAAAGATGGTGCAGATCTTGCATTGGTGTTGGGCTTGCTTTGGGTTTCTGATTTTCCTCTCTAAGTGGCCTTAGTGATGACCAAGGGCTTTGTTCTCTTCTCATGATTAAGTATGTCTGGCTTGAATGAATGATTTTGTTGGTTTGAGTCGGTCATATAGTTTGTAATCATTAAATAGTTTTGTACCTAATTCTGATAACTGACTTGTTTATTGCTTTCTTAATTCCTTTTTTGTTTTTCTTGATCTTCCTTTTTCTCTTTCTTTTATTGCTTATTTTATTTTATTTATTTTTTCTTTATTCTAGAATTCGACCGAGGCCTCCCCGAAGAGTTTTTGACCAAGTCAGATCTTGCTGGTGCCCCCAAAGAAGTTTTCACTAGGAGGTCTTGAGGCTGCTAAGTGTTGCATTTCTTTAGGCGGGCCCCATTAAATAATTTCTGAAAGGGGTTCCCTTACAAAGTCCTTAATTGCACTTCTCTTGACAGTCAGATGTCCTCGACCACATAAGGACCCAATCAAATGAATTCTAGTTTTCTTGACTTAACCTTTATTCAACTGTCATATGACATTACTAAATCTCCAATGTTAATATCTTTCTTTTGATGTGCTAGTCATGCCAAGCTTTCTATTGGTTCTTTTGAGTCTCTTGACGCTGTTGTGCAAGCATCCTTTATTTCTCTAATTGATTCAATAGGTAGAAGCATTTCCTTGTATTAAGAATATGGTCGAATTCAAGGATAGAGGATATCCTTCTTGCATTTGCATAGAAGTTTAGTGGAATTACAACTTCTTGATCATATATAAGCTTAAATGACGTTTGGTCGATCGATATTTTATATGTTGTTCTGTAAGCCCGCAATATTGTTGGGACCTTATCATCCCAATCATCCCTGAGGCCACACATTTTTGTTAAGCCTTTATGTAATGTTTTGTTGAAAGGCTTGATAGCCCCATTGGCCTGTGGATGATAGGCAGTCATCTTCATGTGGTCGATCATGAAAATTTTAAGTAATATTTCTATTGTTCCATTGACAAAATGAGTTCCTTGATTGTTGATTAATGTTAAGGGACAACCGAATCTAGTTACTATATTTTCATAGATGAATTTGGTCATTGTTTCCTTTGTGTAGTTTTCGACTAGTTCTGTCTTTGTCCATTTAGTTAGATATTCAATTGTTGTGATGATGTACTTCTCCCTAGTTCTTTTATCTTTTTTTGGGAAGGGAGCGATGAAGTTGATAGCCCAAATCTCAAATGGTAAACTAGGATTTATCAAATATAATGGAATTTCATTTTCCCATAAGGGTCGACCCATTCGTTGGCATTTATCACACTTCTTCACATGTTCTCGACGGTCCTTATGTAAAGTTGGCCACCGAAGGCCTTCCCGAAGGATTTTTCTGGCTACCATGTCAACTTGGAAATGACCTCCCATAGAGCCTACATGTGCTTCGTTGATTATATTGTCACGTTCGTGTTCTAATGCACATCTTTGCATAATATTATCAATGGCTAGCTTATAGAGATACCCATTCATGAAGGTGAATGGTGTGGCTTTTAATGCTAGGATCTCTCTTTTCTTAGATGGGAGATCATCATGAGATTTCCCTTTTTCTAAAAAGTTTGTGATTTCTTCGAGTTCCTTAGGGGAAAATTCAACCCAAAATAGTGGTGCATCCGATAAGTCGTCCTCTATCCTAGTCAAATCTTCTCTTTTATCAAGTCGGGATAGATGGTCTAGGCTAACATTCTTTTTTCCTAGTCATACTATTAATTCAAAGTCGAACTCTTGGAATAGTAGTAGCCATTGATAGATTTTTGTATGATGGACCGATTTGTTTACCAAGTACTTAAGTGCTTGATGGTCTGTGAAGAAGATGAATGGATTTGCCAATAAATAATGTCAAAAATTTTGAAGGGCGAAGATCATGGTTAGAGCCTTCCACTCTGTCATCAAATAATTTCTTTAGGATTTATTCAGTTTTGTACTAACGTGTCCGTTGGGATGATCATCCATTTCGTCGTATGGTTGGGATAGGACTAAGCCGACAACAATGTTAGATGCATCGACATGGACATGGAACTTTTGTGAGCAGTTTGGAAATATTAATATAGGTGTTGTTAATAATTTTCTTTTTAAGATCTCAAAATATTCATTGCATTCTTGGATCCATTGGAACTCGACTTCTTTCTTCAAAAAATCGTTGATTAGGAAGGTTATGTTAGAGTGATGTTGAATAATTTTTCTGTAATATCCCGTATGCCCAAGGAAAATTTTTATTTTCTTCTGATTGATTGATGGCTTCAGGTTGAGGATAAATTTGATTTTTTCGATGTCGACCTTGATTCCATATTTACAAACAATGTGACCGAACAAGATACCTATGGGTGTGGAAAAGATGCATTTTTTTATATTTACAGACAAGTTAATTTTTCTACATATTTCCAACATCATTTGGAGCCATTGGATGTGATCTTTCAATAGACTATAAATGGTCCAGTCATTGAAGTACACAACCACTATTTTGTAAATGTATTCCTAAAACGTTTTGACCACTATTTGAGAAAATAGTGTTGGGCATTATTGAGCCCGAACTAAAAAAAAATATTGTTTTCCCCTGATATTCTTTTGAAATAAGTACTTGGTTGTATCCCGAGAAGCCATCTATGAAAGAATAACAATCATGTCCTGCGACTTCATTAATGATTTCACCGGTGAACGATGCAATGAATGGATTAGTTACTGTAAGTTTGTTCAACCCTCGGAATTTGACACATATTCTGATTTTTTTGGGGTTGTGCTTTTTAGGTTCCACGAGCATCAAACTTGCCCATTTTGACTTGTCGATAGAATATATGATGCCAAAAGCTAGCATCACTTCTATCTCTTTTTGGACTATGGGATTTTACTTGTGTGCCAACTTGTATGGTCATGTTTTGATGGGCTTGACCCTAGAGATGAGGTTAATTTTCATCTCCCCCATCTCTTGTGCCAATCCTTTCAGGTATCTATAATTGCATGCAAAAACATACTGATAATCTCTCAATAGGTCAACTATCTCTATAGTTTGTTTGTCTGACCAATAGTCACATATTCTTTCCATTTTCGGCTGACCATCTATTGAGATGTCTATTTCCATAGTTTTGATTTCTACGTCCATCCTCTTGGATGCTCCATATTCATGTAATTGGCGTTCTTCTTCCACAAACTCATTATACCTTAGGGGGAAGTCGAGTTTTTATATGTCTTCCTTGGACACTGAATAAATTGTTTTTACATAATTGTGTGATTCTAGATGACTTCTCTTTCAATCAAAATTTTTCCCAGAAAACTTATGTTTTCCATGTCTATTTGACGAGATGTTATACTGTCTTGACTCTGTGATGATACAAAGTTGCAAGTCAAAGTCGATTCTATTTTGACTTTGTCTTTTCCTCTCTTTTGTATTTCGTTGGGATTTGTTTTTTTGAGAACTTTTTTTATTTATTTTGTGGCCTCTCGCAAATGTGCCTCCTTGGGGATGAATTCAAAATATTTGATGAAATTTTCTTTGATTTCATTCCAATTGAATGTGTGGCCACACACTTATTCAATTTTATACCACTTATGTGGTATATCATCCAGTGTGTTTGGAAACATGTGCGACCATACCCTTTCATATCGGTATCCTAGTCTTCTCCACTCATTCTCACATTGGTGAATGTGAGCGACTGGTTCAAACCTAGGTTTGAAAGTCAAGATGTTGACATTTGTTGACAATTTCTTTCCGCCAAATCATTCTACGAAGTATAATGTATTATTGTTTCATGTTTGTAGTCGTGGTGCATGGGTTTTCTACCATCAGGCTTCCTGGTCGATGAAGGATTCTACTAAATTTTTCACCCTCCCTTGTTCTCTGACTGATTTGGATACTTCATCAGCATGAGTCATTAGGGAATTTCTTTCACTAAACCATAGGGGAGATCTCATTTGTGTGTTAGTCGGAATGAGTGTTGGTGTTTATTTTAGATTTTTATCTAGCACGATAGAGACTGCATATACTGAAAAGCATGTTCTTGATTTCTTTATTCAGATTGCCCCTATTGACCAACACTCCTTATCTTGAGCTTCATAGTTCTCCATTTGAAAATTATAAATTTCTATATCCGAGTTATATCCTATTGACAATGGTGATCCAACTAATATTTCTCCTTCACTGTTGGGCTTGACGTTTTCTTTTTGTTCATTCATTATTTGGTACAAGCGTCAAGCTTCTTGGGCTTCGTCCTATGTTTCGACCAAGGGTTTTCCTTCTTTTGGGTCCAATGGTATTATGATTTTCCTTCCACTACCTTTCAATTTAACTCTATCCCTTTCAAGTGAGTTTTTGGCCTTCATATTTGGACCCCATGGTCTTCTGACTGATGCAGGATAAGCGAGGATGCCTTCGACTAGATTAATCACTTCAAAGTAAACTCTTGTTGGAATTCCCATTATGGATGTCATGACACTTTTGAGTGTGCCAATTGGTTCAATGAAGCTTTGATCTGCTAACTTTAAGAAATTCATTGTTGGATGTAGCAGGATTTTTCCAAGTCAAACCAATGTTTCTCTGGGGAGAATATTTACTTGCGAACTGAAGTCGACTATGACTTGTTTGATCATATGGACATCAATTTATAGGTCGACTTGTAGGTCAAAGTCACTTGTATTCCTTTCCTAAGACAACTATCGAATATTTTTAACTGGTCTTTGATCCTCTTTGTATTCTTTTAGAGTGCTCAACAAGTCGATGAGGCAACCGACTCACTAATTTTTTTTTAGTAATTTGAGAAATTCTTCTAGAGCACTGTCTGGAATACTTGATTGTCCTCCCTTGTTTCCATTTGATTTGTCTTGTTCGATATTATTAAGGAACTTCACTTCTTCCCACATTATTCTTTCTTCATGCTCTGGGTCGGGATATGCATTTCGACGTCCTCTTTTTCAATTTGGCGGGTCTAGCTAGATGTCTCCACCTACTCCTGATCTTGTTACTACGTGGACATTTTTGGAATTCAAAATATCTTGTTTGGGCATTATATGAAAGAGACTCACGTTTCTCTCATTCATTACTTTGTATAATACAATCAGACAATATTCAAGGGAGTGGTCACCCACTCCACATATGTTGCAGAACTTGAGATCAGTTCTATCCTTTATTAGGAAATAATGACTTATGTGGTCTTCCTTCCAATAGTTAAAGTAGTCATAACAGCCACAACCATGTCCTTTTCCTGATTTTCCTCATCCTCCTTTATATCCACCTCGACCTTGATAACTTCCATGACCTTGACCTCTATAGTCTTTTCCATTTCCTTGGTTGACATTATGGTTGATCGTCTGTGTATGATACATCGAATGGATATTCGTTCTATTTTTTTTTATTTTTTTTTCCGTTTAATTGACATTCTCGTATGGAATGGTTATTTTCCTCACAAATACAACACCATTTTGGTCGAGCATTCCTTATGTTATGTGGATAGTCCCTTGTTGCATCATTTGTTATGACCTCACGGATGTCGCAAAACGTTTCGACTTGTATGCGTCGAATTGTTGGGTCCAATGCATCGTTGAATTCACAATAGTATTTTGTATGTCCTTCACTCAAGCATATGGTGCACCAGAGTCCATTTCGTGCAATCAACATGTTTTTTATTGATTGTTGTACTTCTGCAAGTTTTTCTTCTAAACTTTTATCAATTATTGATGAATTCGATGCTCCTTCATCGTCCATTTCTATGCATTGAGATTTCTTCAATGCTTCCTCGCACAACTAGATGTCATACATTCATAATGGTGCTCAACTTTTTTGTAACATTCCTGTCACATAACACATAACATTGTACAAGTAGTCTTTATTATATTACATAACACATTTGGCTTAAAATATCTTTGAATCTTTTATCATATTCTCGGACGGTTTTGCCTAGACTCTATTTGATCTCTTTCAATTTTTTCCCGACCAAGTGGCTTATATCTTATGTTTTAAAAAATGTGAGGAAGCTTTGTTTTATCTTTACCTTTGATCATTGTTGATTATCTGTGAAGTTCATGAACTAGGTGAGGGCCTTGACTCGAAGTGCAACACCAAATTGTGCCATTTGTTTGTCTTCGTCGATAATATCAACTGCATCCCAAAATTTCTCAAAAAAGAACCAATCTCATTAGGGATATTCATCACCTTCATAAATGGGGATATGGTTGAGGCCCATTGTGGCTTTCTTGGGATTTTTCAAGACTCAAACTATTTCAAGATTTTGATTTAAAATCGACTGAGAAGTCAATATGGATTTAATTTATGGAGGTGAGACCTGAGTGTTTGACTCGACTAATACTATCTATCGTTTCTCTTCAGTCAGAGTGTATTCTATTGCTAATTGTGTTTTTTATTTGCTTGGGATTATATCATCCGTCTGATAGATTTTTTCTATATATTCTAAGAATCGTCCTCTCAACGGTTGCGTCAATTCATTTTCACTACTTGTTGGTTTATAATCTTCAAGAAGTATATTTGACAAGGGGGGAGAGTCTATGAGATCTCTTATGTGGAGGAATATATCCCGCAGTCAATTTTGAATGTTCTCTTGTGCTTCAATTAGAAGCGTGTCTCTTATCTGATCATCATTATCAGTTCGAAACCACACCTTTAGGGATTGAGTATCCACATGAAGTCTCTGATGGAGGAAGTCTACAATGTGTGGGATAGGACTTCTTATAGGAGAAGGTCGAATCACGGGTCCCGAATCATCAATCTCCATACCATCGACTTTGTCGATTACTTGTTAGGCACCGTCGACTGCCATACTCACTTGTAAGATTTTACTCCCCCTTGGAGCCGTCGGGGTGCTCTCAAGGGATGATCCAACTAACTGATGCACTTGGGTAGGTTTCCTATGTGAAATTATGGGATCCCTTTTGTTTCATAACTCTTCTCACCTCTTTTGCCTATTGTCCCGCTCCAACCTTTGTGATCCAGATTATTTTCGGCACGAAATGAGAGCGGAGATATAATAAATAAATGTACAGAGATATATCAGATATCTAATAATATAACATAGATATAACCATAAACACAGAGATACAGTAATACACAATTTCTATTAATGATAGAAATTTACAAAACTGTAAAAATACAAAGTGAAAGCCTCGCTAGAATGGTGGAAGCTTATCTCTGAGAAGAGACGTGAAGGATACACTCATTCACAAGAATATGATGTTAAAATTAGGCTCCAAAGGCCTTTTTAACATAAATAAAATCCAAAACCCTAACCCCAGAAGATGAAAATCCAACTGTTTTGTGGACCCTATTTTGGGTAGTTTGGTGTATCGACTTCTCGGGGGTGTAACTTTGGCATACGATCTCCGTTTAGAGTGCACAATAGCTCGTTGGAAAGGTATCAACAAGGAGCTTCATTTTGGGGGCTCGATCAAGTCCTTTAATAATAATTTAGGTTCCCAATAGTGAAAAAACATTGTTTAGACCCTCGAAATGGCCTCGGAAGTTTGGGATCCGAAAAACTACTAAAAATAGTAAATTTCCAACAAATTGTTTTGAGCCAGTTGGAATATGTGGGTGGCCACCAATATCCACCTAGATAAATCCTCCATACTTAGGAATAAATGGTCTCCATTGCATTGAGTTCCCGAGGGAGAGGGGAAAGCGTTTACTGAATCTGAATCTTGGTGAGTTGCTTGTCTTGTTGGAGAAGTTGTTGTTAGCTTGTTGAAGGTTGTCACAAACTTGTTGTTGCCGGGGTTGAATCTTTTCAACCAACATGTTGTATCTTGGCTTGACTAGATAGTGTGTAGGAACCATTGTAGGTGAAGAAATAATATCTTCTTTCTCTTTTGCAATCTGCTTATGTTGGATAGAAAGGTCTAGGGCCAAGGATGCAGTGGTTGTAGTGTCCTTCTATTCACCTTTTGAACAAATTGTGAAGAGGTTGAATTTTGCAGTATGAGAGATTACCTTGTGAAACGTTTTTGGAGGGATAATAGTCGGAACTACCTCTGGTATCATGTAAAGATGACCCCCCATAGTAGCAATGACACTACGAGGTCGAGACTCATAAATAACATATCGCTTCCACATATATGGTTGGCCCAAAATAACATCACAAACATCCAGCGAGGCAACATCACATAATACCTCATCCTTGAAGGGATGGATGTCGTATGAAAATCGACACTATTGGCTGACACAGAGATCTCGTCACTGGCGAAGCCACCTGATGTTGTATGTTTAGAGGTGTGGTGTTGTCAACAATCCCAACTGTTTGATGACCTCTGCTAAGATGCGGTTCTTCTAGCTTTCGCTATCAATAATAAAATGCAATGGGGTCCTCCTCACCCAAACCTGTGAATGAAAAAGGCACCTCCCCTCTTCAAGATCTGCTAATTCTTCTGGTTGAATTATTGCGGTCGCGATAGTAGCAGTGGGGTCTGTGTCGATGATCCCATTATTTTATGAATCAGGGTTCAACTCCTTTTCTTTGATCTTGACCACCAATGACTGTTTGGAGGGACATTCATCAGTGTTGTGCTAGAGGCTTTTGTGGAAATTGCACCACTTTCCAGTTTCCTTCATCTTTCTGTCACCCTTCTTTTCCTATGGCTTGGAATGGTTTTCTAGAGGCTGGTTGTTAGGGTCATCTTTACCATACTTTGGTTGTTGTGGATTTGCAGACACAAACTCTCATTTGTTCTAGTGCCTGTTGACGATTAAAATCACAACGAGGTTTTTGCTCACAAAGTATTTCTAAAGCCTATTATTATAAGCTAATGATATATCTATAATACTAGTAAATGGGACCCCCTTGTAGATTGGAGGATCATATTTGGTTCTTATTTGATGTTATGTCGTTGTTCCACACTGCTCACAGGTTTGGGCATGATTGATGTTCAAAGATTGGTTATGTTTGCAACAAATGGGTGATGGATAATTCATGCTATGAGTGGGTTTCTTTACTCTAAATTCTCAATTCCATGTCACAAAGAGCTTATGAGAATTGTTATTTCTATGATAATTTCACCATGATCTATTACATATTACACCTGCACAAAACACATGTTAGTCATGACAAAATATAAACGAAATATGGAACAAATCCAATGGAAAAAAGGCTATCATATACTATGCTATGCTATGATACATTATATGCAAATGAATTAAAAGGGAGGATAAAAGGAGAAGCATACTAAGGTCTGTTCTTTGAGTTTGTGTTGAGATAGTTCAGTTTTCATTCATTCCTTAATTCATTCAAGGCCTAATTTTTTTTTTATGATAGCAGGGCCTTATTGTAGACAACAAGATTCAGGGATGAATCACATCATTCAGACACTTATTTTTCATAGGTGTTGATCTATATTTGATAGTCTGTGTAGACTTGTATGTTTGTGAATTAGTTTTCATGACTGGCAAAGGCTATTGTGTAGAGTCAAGTAGGCAACAATCTGTGGCAAGTTGATCCAACTTTTAGAGTTCAATTTTGATTTTCTGTCAGAGGTCCTTTTGTATGTTTCATCGGGGACGTCTAAGTTTGACTTTGGTCAAAAAATTCTTCATGAAATTTTGTAAAGAGAATGACTCTTTGATGAATTGGAATGAAATAAAGGATTGCTTTATGTCTCATCTGTCTTGATTATCATCTTGGTGTCTTTACTTCTGTCTCTACATTTATTTCAACAATTTTTATATTCAAAAAATCATATAAATAATGAATTTTCCAACAAGATTTTATTTACAAAAAGACTAGCCTAAGCACTTGTAATCAATACTTGTGAGTTAGGATATTAATTTTGATGGCTATAAACATAGGGTGACATTCCCATCTATTTTGCTTTAGCCAAGACGAATCTGAAAATGCTTGAGTAAGATCATTTCATATCTTTTCCTCAACATTTATTTGGCGACCATACTAGGGTGATCTTCAATATCTCTCTGGTTAATTTTTATGCTTGATTAGCATCGATACATCTTTTTTTTATGATATTGATTCTTTGACTATTTTATTTATTAATGACTGTGCCTGTTGCAAGGCAGCCCAATATTGAGCCTGGTCTTCAAGATCAGACCAACATTGCTTTGAATTTCTTCAATACCATTTTAGACACCTCCAATACTCGTGTTGAGCTTAATCATTCTTGGGAAGCAATTGAGTGAGATATTAGTGCCCAAGAATGTTGGGAAGCTAGACATAGACATCTTAGAAATCAACAATAACCTTCTTGTTCCTTCAGTTTTGGCCTTCTTTCATGTCCTTAGACTCTTGTTTCTCTAGAAGAAAAAGAGGCTTATCATCTTAAATTAATCCTATTGTTGAAATAGGAAGAATACATGTTGTGTTGTCTACCCAAAAAGGTTCTCTAAGGAGAACTTTGTCTGATTCATCAAGTTTGTCTTTCTTTCTCTCACCTGTCATCTGCAAGATGGCATCTAGTGGTGGCTCTGGCGGCACTGGAAGTGCTTCCTCTTCTCAGTATTCATATTTGTTAGTGATTGGTAGCTTATATAGCCACCATATCCCTATCCAATCTACCACAAATCCCACCAAAGTCATTAAAAAATATGGACTTTTTCAGTTTGAATAAGACGCCACAACCACACTGTGGCATGTGTCCTGTCCTCTTAACCTAGAACCTGCTACTCATCCACTTCCTAAATTCAAAGAACATCTTCCTAGGTTTTCGGGAAATAACACTGTCACTACAAATGAACACCTGGTGGCATTTTATAATGCTTGTCAAAATATAGGAGCCAATGACAACGATACTTTCATGTGCTTATTCGTCAATTCCTTGGAAGGAAAGGTTGCGACCAATTTCTTTGACCTCCCTCCTAAGATTTTGTCTACTTGGGAGGAGCTAATCTATTAGTTCAGGTCCACCTATGGGCAATCTAAAATCCCAACCAAGAAGTTATGGGAATACAATAACATTTCCTATAAGGATGGTGAGACCATCAAGTCCTTCAACTTGCGGTTCACTAAGTTATAAAATCAAATCCTTGAACTCATTCGACCTCATAACCAAGCCACTTTTATGCATTACTACAATGCATTACCTTCCCCTTACCGTCATAGGCTCAAGGAAAAAGCCATTGATAATATTTGTTATGCTTTGCATACTTGTTTAGAGTATGAAGAACAGCTTGAAAAAACAAGTCTTCCACATGGATAATCAATTAAACAGACCGACATGTCCACCCTATTACAACGAGTACAAGATATGAATAATCACATGATAGTGTATGAGCAAAAGGCAACTGTCCCCCCTCTCACCCCTGGAGCTTCATCCTCTTTTGCACCCTCCTTTAGAAATCCTATTGAAAACAATTTTTATCCTAAAGCTATCTTGCCTAGAAGTTGGTGTAACTTCTGCGAGGAAGCCACGTGTGAGGTAAAGAAGAGTGCTAGAGATAAGATCTTTGGTAAAATACCAGAAACTACCATCATTGTCCTAGATTTTTTAGAGCCAAAAGATGTCATGATCATCAATAATAGGAACAAATCTTATGCTCCCAAAGGAAAATTTGACCCTCCCCGCAATTCTTCTAGCCTGAGCTCATCCTCACCTACTGCTACTATTCAGGTTCCTAAGGTTCCTAACAGTCAAGGAACAAATTCCCCTCTCCCCTCTTCCAAGTACAATATCTTGAATTAGTTGGCCAACATCAAAGCATATGAAACCCTTTTGGACATGGTTGTCGTCCCTGAACAACAGATGCATCTAAAACAATTCATGGAAGGAAAATCTTATGTTGTATCCAATCTTTATGAAGAGGTAAACAAAGAGGATTCATCTGTAAATAAAGTAGGTGTACATAACTTTAGATACCCTTTAAAAAATACCCCTTTTTTATATTTCTATAAATATTATGGATAAGATCGCCCATTGTTGCCTCATTGATGGTGGTTCGGGCCCAAGTGTGATGTCGAAGATTATTATGGAAGAGCTAGGCTTGTCTTGTACAAATGAAAATGCCAGAAGCATGCTCTCCTATAATAGTCTACAACAAATGACCATAGGTGAAATTAAAGATGTGACCTTAGTTCTATGTGCACACCCTGAAATAAGGACTACCCTTAGAATTCAGGTAATCGATATGCCAATAAGCAATTACTCAATCATCTTGGTAATATATTGGCAAGAATTGACAAGTGGATACCTCTCATTCGACGAGAGACATTTATCCGTTCCCCGGAATGGTAAAAAAATTATAGTCCTTAAAGAGGGAAGGATTTCACCTTACATAGANTGGGAGACATTTATCCGTTCCCTGGAATGGTAAAAAAATTATAGTCTTTAAAGAGGGAAGGATTTCACCTTACATAGAGAGTGTCCCACAACCTAATGTGAACTATATCGAAGAGGACCTAGGAGTGTATTACATCTTTGCTGATGAGGATAATATTTCCTTGGAACAAATCGATTTAGACGATGATATGTGGCACATGCACTTTGATGGTTTGTGCTCTAATGAAGGTAATGGAGCTGGCATTATCTTGATTTCACCTGTAGGAAAAATTCATAACTTGTCTTACAAGTTGGAGTTTACTTGTACGAACGATATCACTGATTTTGAAGCCTTATTATTAGGCATTAAAAACGCCTATAATCTTGGTTGTGGTCACCTTTCAGTTTTTGGAGATTTTGAGCTTATTGTGAACCTTGTACATAAGATATACTCTCCTAGAAACAAGTTAATGAAACTATATACCCAAACTGTTTCGGTGCTTATATAGAACCTATTATATTTCAACATCACTCATGTTAAGAGGGAGTTAAACTCGATGGTTGATCGGTTAGTTGTCTTTTCAGCTTCTCCTAATCGACAACTTTTGCCTCGCAGACCTGATTGGACTTTTCAATCTCTATATCGTCTGCATAGCCCTGACAATATAGAATCTCGACAGGTTTTCCCTAATGATGAGATAATTTTTGCTTTCATTCAAAATGAACCTCTTAAGCCCAAGGAAATTATATCCATAGAAGATGACAAGATTCCTAAGGGCTTGACTCCTCTTGAGAGTTCGTTTTCATTGAGTGATGTAGGCAATAAAGAGAAATATAAAGAAGAGGAGTTGGAAAGGAAGGTGGGTGAAACCATCTCCTTGAACATTAGGATACCCGAGGGTCCAAAGAATGTTAAAATAGGTGCCCAATGTTCTGATGAAGAGGAAATGAAGCTTTCCAAGCTACTTGGTGAATTATAAGATGTTTTTGCTTGGTCTTATGAGGATATTTGTGGTTTTGATCCTAGTCTTATACAACATGCCCTCCTCATCAAGGAAGGCATAAAACTAGCTAGGAAAAAACGAAGACCTATCAACCCTGCATTGGAAGAAATTATTCGAAAAGGATTGGGAAAAATATTAAAGGATGGTATCATCCTTGCAGTCAAGTGTTTTGAATGGGTTTCAAATTTGGTCCCTATCTGGAAATCCACTAAACATATAAGGTTTTGCATTGATTTACACACAATTAAGTGTGTTGTTATGAAAGGTTTTTCTCCTCTCCCTAACATTGAAATGATTTTGCAAGGTCGCAGGGTCACATATGATGCCCTTACTTAATGTCCTTTTCATTTACAATCAAATCAAGGTAAAAGGGGCAGATGATTAAAAAACCACCCCTTATCACTGATTGGGGTACCATGACTTATAAACACATGCTTTATGGCTTACCTGATGCAAGTACCACTTTTAAAAGGCCTATACAAACAACTCTTGATGAATTGATTAGTATCCATATGTATCTTGATGATCTAATTGTATATGTTAAAGGGATGATAATTACCACAGAGTTCCAAGTGTTATTTTTGGGTCCTTTCAAAATTTCTTTTATCTTGGATACTAACTCTTACATTCTAAAGGATTTACATGAGTGATTGTTTTCCTACAACACTAACGGTTTTCACTTGAAACGTTACGTGGGACCAACGTGAAAGGTTCTAACGTTGTTTGGATTTTTTGTATACTAGTAGTTTAGCTTTGCTTTTAGTTTTTCACTATTTTATTTTCTGCTTTACGGTAGTTTGACTTCTGCTTTCTATTTTTTAAACATTCTACTGCTTTTTACATTTCTATCATTTTATTGTTGTTGTTTTAATTTTTGCAATTTTATCTCTGTCATGATTTTGTTGCTTACCATCTTTTAGTTGATTTGGTCAAAAATAATATGTTGGATCAGTTTTGCCATAGTGTCACTCCTGCAGGATATTGTTGGTCAATAGAAATCAAGCTTACATAGTTGTTACGATGTTTCCCTTGAAAAACACACTTTAATTTGTTATCTGCTTTCACTACTATCTAAAAAAAAAAATTGGTTATCTCCCACTTTTTCTTTCCTTTTCTTCATCCATTTGATAATTTAAGAGAGCAAGTCCATAAATTTTCTCCTTGAAGTTAAGAGCCAATTCCGGTTGAATGATTATGCACACAGTGGTAAAACCCCTCATACTTAACACTTTTCATGAGTTATTCCCAAATTCCCGGTCATTTTTCCATTAAATCCACTCACTTCCCCTTGTTGCATAATCTTCCTAGTTAACTCTTCTTGATCTATTGTTTTTAGTCTGCAAAACCATGAGTTCTAAATCTGTTGAAAACAAATTTCCCTATGGAGTCGCCAGTTTGTTGATGATTAAAATCGCAACGAGGTTTTTTCCCGCAAAGTATTGCTAAAGTCTATTATTATAAGCTAACGATATATCTATAATACTAGTAGGTGGGACCCCCTTGTATATTGGAGGATCAGATTTGGTTCTTATTTGATGTTATGTCGTTGTTCCACACTGCTCACAAGTTTGGGCATGATTGATGTTCAAAGATTGGTTTTGTTCGCAACAAATGGGTGATGGATAATTCATGCTATGAGTGGGTTTCTTTACTCTAAATTCTCAATTCCATCTCACAAAGAACTTGTGAGAACTGTTATTTCTATGATAATTGCACCATGAACTATTACATATTACACCTGCACAAAACACATGTTAGTCATGACAAAAGATAAATGAAATATGGAACAAATCCAATGGAAAAAAGGCTATCCTATATTATGCTATGCTATGATATATTATATGCAAATGAATTAAAAGGGAGGATAGAAGGAGAAGCATACTAAGGTTTGCTCTTTGAGTTTGTGTTGAGATAGTTCAGTTTTCATCCATTCCGTAATTCATTCAAGGCCTAATTTTTTTTTATGATAGTAGGGTCTTATTGTAGACAACAAGATTCAGGGTTGAATCACATCATTCAAACACTTGCTTTTCAAAGGTGTTGATCTATCTTTGATAGTCTGTGTAGACTTGTTTGTTTGTGAATTAGTTTTCATGACTAACAAAGGCAATTTTGCAGAGTTGAGTGGGAAACAATCTGTGGCAATTTGATCCATCTTTTTGAGTTCAGTTTTGATTTTCTGGCAAAGGTCCTTTTGTATGTTTCATTGGGGATGTCTAAGTTTGACTTTGGTCCAAAACTTCTTCATGAAATTTTGTAAAGAGAATGACTCTTTGATGAACTGGAACGAAATAAAGGATTTCTTTATGTCTCATCTGTCTTGATTATGGTCTTGGTGTCTTTACTTATGTATCTACATTTATTTTAGCAACTGTTATATTCAGAAAATCATATAAATAATGAATTTTCCAGCAAGCTTTTATTTAGAAAAAGACTATCCTAAGCACTTGTAATCAATACTTGTGAGTTAGGATATCAATTTTGATGGCTATAAACATAGGGTGACATTCCCGTCTATTTTTCTTTAGCCAAGAAGAATCTGAAAATGATTGAGTAAGATCATTTCATATATTTTCCTCAATAGTGACTAAATTTCTGCTCGATTTTAATAGCATATTGATAGGCAGCTCCCAGTGATGAGATGTCTAGAAAATCCATTTTGGTTTGGATGTACCTATGCAGAGCCCCGTGGTATTTCAGAACCAGATTCCGCTCAAAGTCTTTGATACCCAGCTTGGTTTCCAAGGTATGGAAATTATTTGTGAACTCTGGCATTGTTTGGACCCTCTCTTGCCACAATGTTGTCCATCTCACGTACTGGTCGTCATAGTTACCAACAAGGTAATATTGTTCCTTGACCGCATCCACACAAAAAATCCCAAGTGGGCCCGACCCCATATATTCCAGGCTCCTTTGTGGAACTTTTCTCCCAATAAGTTTCCCACCAATGTTTGACATGGGGGAGAGCCTTAAGGAGTGCGAAGGTGATCTTTTCCTTGTCAGAAAAATTGTGAACAAAGAAATAACCTTCTAGCAGATTTAACCATTTTTCTAGGGCATCTGCATCAATCTGACCTTCAAATATGGTAATATAAATATTAACTTGTACCTTGAAAGGAGAGGTGCCTCCAAAGTGGCCACTCGATGAAGACACACCTGTTTATCGATAGGAGTTGAAGGATGTGGGAAAAATTCTCCATAATTTCATCCCTCTATCGCATGAGAGCTTGCTCAAGCAATAGATTAATAGAATCTTTTGCTTTGTTGTCTTTCTTTTCCTCTACCATGGAGGGTTTCTTGGGCATGTGAGAGTGATTTTCCTCAAGAGAGATAAGCTTGATACCTAACTTGCTATACTCAGACCTCATTGAGGACATGCACTGAAAAACGATCAAGAGCAGTGTAGCATCCCCAACATCCAAGTGGGCTATGCCACATAAAAATTTCAAACTGTATACATAATTAAAACATATACACATAGAAACTCTTACGAAACTGTATATATAAAACTTAAAATAGACACATGCATTCTGCAAATGCACATATTCATACAAAATAATAATAATAATACACATGCAACACACACATGAATAACCCATAAAAATAAACGCATACATAATAATGCAGCATGTAATTTAACACAAAATGGACACTTATCTTGTAAAAATGTCACCAACTGTGTGCAGACCTTCCACGAACCTCCAAACCTTAGACCACGTTGCTCATCACTCTCGGCAGTGGGTCACCCCTGAGATGGGACTAAAATCCACCTGAGTAAATGTATTCCTAACCAGGTTGATGTATCTCAGACAACAGGAAAAAATCCGTCACATGTGACAACTCAAACTGACAACCTACAGTCCCCCATTCCCCACATGTTTGTCCCACCCCAGGAAGTGTTCCCCTTCTCTTCTCAACAGTCCTTTGGCTACCCCACTTCCTTTTCTGGGGCTTCGGCAACAGGCCAGACAGGAAGTCTTAGAGCCCTGTAGTTGTAGTTTGGTACCTTCGGGAAATCAATTCCCAACAATTCTCTTAGTTAGAGAGAAATTGCTCATGGGCCTAACAACCCGCCTCTTCAATGTCCCACATGCCTGACAAATCGCTTCTTCAGTTTAGTTCCTAAGTTAACCAGGTATGTGTACATGTACAGTGATAGTAAGGTACGGATATAGTTACAGGTACAAGTACAGGTATAGGTACGGGAAGGTACGAAGGACAACTGAATGATTGAGTGAATGATGAAGGAATGATTGAATGGGAAAATGAACTAAGTCCAAACTATATGTATGCATGTTCCCAAATTGACACTTGTCATGTTGAGAGCTACTTTGGTCCACTTGTCCCCATCCTTAGAACTTAGGATAAAATAATTATTCATACTTTATACTTTAAGGAATATTAATATAATATTCATTTTTGGCTTAAGCTCCCTAGCTTACTAAGGGATGATTTTAAGGATGGAAATTTATTTTAAAACACAGAAACCTTGGTGAATCTTACTAATCCTTCATATGCCAACTATAAATGTTTGGTGATATTTTTGTAAAAATATTCAAATTTCTAAGGATTTTATATAGTTTGTATAAAATTTTGGCGACTTTTAAGGTAAAATAATTTTATCTTATAGAATTTGGGCAAATCATTTTTAGAATGGCAAATATTGTTTTGGGAAAAACCATGGAAAATTAGCCCATGAGCGAAATTTAGCCCCTAAAATCATCCCTCTAAGCTTAGCCCCTAATGCTTAACTTTTAGCCCCCCCCCCCCTTTCCCTAACTAGTGGAGTTTAGTTCCCCGTATTGTTTTATTGTGGTTGGTCTACACGCAATGATGTATTATATTAATGATAAGACATATACAAAACTAGCCTCACTGGCCTTTAACATCTAGGCTCTCCAACCTAATTCAAAACACATGCCTCATAGCTTATAATAACTGGCTCACTAGCATATAAAACACAACATATACACAAAAGCTCCCTGGCCTCCAAATCATGTGCACTTATGTTTGTTGCGCGCGGTATCTTGGAATGTGCACACTTCATCATTTTAGTGTGCAGTACATGTGCGCACTATACTATGGAAGGTGCATGCAAAATTATATAAAACAATTCATCAGCTTAAGTACATTTGCATTTACAATTTGGGGTTCAGCCTAGGGGTATTATAAGCAGCCTGCTCTGATACAACTGGTCCAGATTATTTTCGGAATGAAATGAGAGTGGAGATATAATAAATAAATGTACAGAGATATATCATATATACAATAATATAATAGAGATATATCAGAGATATAACCATAAACACAAAGATACAATAATACACAATTTCTATTAATGAGCGAAATGTACAAAACTATAAAAATACAGAGTGAAAGACTCGTTAGAATGGTGGAAGCGTATCTATGAGAATAGATGTGACGACTACACTCATTCGCAAGAAGATGATGTTACAATGAGGGTCTTAAGGCCTTTTTAACATAAATAAAATCCAAAACCCTAATCGTGGAAGATGTAAAGCCAACAGTTTTGTGGACCCCATTTTGGGTAGTTTGGTGTCTTATCGTTTGGAATAAAATTTGCAAATATGACAGAGGCAGAGAGGAGAGAAGAAGATTTTCCTGCACCCAATCATCTTAAACAATTGAATGCTTGCTAGATAGAAAAAATTAAAAATTTAAGAGATATTGTTCAAACTTGCAGTGAAGTCATAACAAAGAGAGAAGAATTAAAGGCTTCCAAAAATAGACTTAGCAGGTAGCATTGGCAAAGTTCAAGATCCAAAATTAATCTTTAATTCAATGTTTATGACAAAACAACAATTTGATGAACACGTGGAAATATTGAAGGGATTATCGACCGAAAAATTCAATAGTATAATTGAGTATGGAGAAGAAGAAATTGATAATTGGCTCATTGATTACTCTATAAAAAAATCAAGACATTGAAGAATCAATGCATAGTATTTCTCATGATCTAAGAGATTTAGAAGGAGAATTATTTAATATTAAAATTAGACATGAGATAAATGTTGCTCCCATGAAAGATTATATTGAAGAAAGGTTTAAAAGAGCAATTGACAAGTTAACTAAAGAAGGCCAAGAAACGACAGTTGGGACAGTTCTGGAAACCGTCAACGAGGAGAATAAAAGGACAATAGAAAGCAAATGAAAGTGGGAGATACCATCATAGTAAGTCCATGTTGGTCACATTTATGCTTTCATTATTAGTTTTCATCCAATTATTCTGCTTCTTTGAATAGAAAGGTTTAACCAAAATATGATAACTTTATCTTGGTCTTCTTTTCAAATCTTGTTGCTCTGCATCCGCCCACCTTCTTCCTTCTACAATTTATTTCCTATTTATGTTTATTTTTATGGCCCACAGGAGCCCTAATCCTAGTCCTCTTGAAAAATGCCTTTTTGAATTTCGCAGCACTGTAACAAACGTTATTATTTTTTATAAATCCCAAGAGAACTAAGTCGGGATCAGTTTTGACGGTGTTTTATAACTTTGAGTTCTAAGTATAAAATATTTGAAATATGTCTATCATATTCTTCTTTTCAGCTATACATGTGTTTACTCTATTAAAGTCCTCTTATGTGTCTGGACCATCTTCTTTTATTTTTATGTGTGATTAGAAATCTTTATTTTCACTATGATAGATGTGAGGAAATTGTGTTTATTTTATGCAATGTGTGATATATGGGGTTCTTGGTCATTTCTGAGGAATTCTCTTAAAACAAATATTTTATCTTTCTACATTATTATCTTTCTTTGAGCATAAAGAGTGGACTATCTCAAGGTCCCATATTATTTCTAGATATTAAATTATCAAAGAATACCATAATCCAAAGAGGAGTACAACCTCTATAAAAACACAGTAGGATTCATATCCTCGTGAGGTTGTCATTTCGATCCTGTGATTCTAGCCAATTCCAAGTTTAGAGACAGAGCGAGACCCAAAACCTGTTAATGTGCCAGTTGTTTTCCCAGTTTCTTCTTTCTTTTAGAAAGTTTCAGAAGCATATCAAAATCCATATATAGATATAGGTATCATGCTAGTGGACTTAGTTTACTCGGAAGCAACCATAGCACCAACATCAATGGAAAAATGAGAACGATGACCCAAAGATACAAGGGTTTCAGAACCTAAGGCAGAAATCGCTAGAGTATGGGAAAAACATGCAACAAAGGCAAACGTAGTAGATCCAATTTTGGGTAAAGATCATGAGTTTATATATCTAGAGTCAATCATTTACCTTGGCCTCGTGGATCTCGCGTAGGCATAGATAGTGAAAACATTAAGGGAGGAGGCATTGGTCACTTCAAGTGGGATCTGGGGATTGAATAGAGCTCGTAAAGGGATAAATGAGATCACTAAATTTCCCACTCCAGTTCCACTAATGGGACTTTGTATCGATCCTCTTTGGTGCTATATGTGCGCTAGGGAAGGACCTAATAGGAATCCTTATAGGTGAATCCATAGTTATAATACGTAGCCCACTATATAACTATTACACCTAGGATATAGAGACCCCAAGAGTGCACACCCATGTATTATAGTACAGAAGAGGTAGGCATGGTTTATTATATATCAAGATATGAAGCCCATACCTTGGACGACTTGTTTATAATCTTGTGATTTAGCCCCTATGTGTTCTACCTATGCTTTTGCCCCTTAAACATAAATTGTTGTTATCACTCTTAGAATTGAATCTAACCCTGAAAGATCTTAATCTAGGCAGGTTTGTCCATCAGATTGAGGATGATAGGATGAGCTATGAGACAATTGAGTACCCAAACAAGAAAATAATTCTATCCAAAAATGTCCAGTGAAGATGGGATCTCTATCACTTACAATAATCGTTGGGCTGCCATGTAGCTTTT
>JASDQU010103021.1:66788-87441 GCA_032191745.1 Picea mariana
CCATCAAACTTCCTCATGTCAATCTTAGGAACGTGGTTGGTCTTCAAACCAAAGTTGGAGTTTCTCCATTCTTGATTCACCTTCCTTGTGTCCACATCATGAATTTCATGGGATGCATTTTCACTTTCAGGTGTCTTCTCTGTTATGAAATTTTTCAATACTTCCATTATCTCCCCTTTTAAACTCTCCATCATCTCTTGTAGTTCATCTTTTGTTACTATCTTCTTTTGTAAATCATTTATGTCCCTAATCATTTCTTCACCTTCATCAAGAGTCCAAGTAGGATTTTCTGGAGGCTTATTTGGTGTAGAAATTCCCTTTTTGGGTGGCATGTTGACCAAGTATCACTTTCGAACCTTGATTTTGAGGTGGTTCTGCTAGACAATATGTCTTATGTTGTATCTCCAAAGTTTCAGCCCTTCTGTGTATGAAACTTTCTTTTATGTAGTTCTGTGATATTTCTTCTCTGCAATGCCACAGGTCTGATCAAAATTGGATGTTCCAAGTGGAAATTATGGTATTTTCCCCACAACTTGCTGATTTTTGGTCTTTCCAGGAGATCTCACTTGTATAGCATGCCCCACACACAATAATTGATATAAAATTATGAAACCCACACCCAAGATACTACAGACTGTCCACAATCCAATGCAATCATTCCCACTCAATTTGGATACTTGAGCAAGAATTTATTATTGTTTTACCTAGAACACCTTCTTGAGACTAGTCAATAGGACTAGTCAGATACCCTATATTACACAAGGTGTATCTACAAATTTAAGATGACCCAGAAGTTGAACTTTTTACCACATATACCTAACTAATGTTTGTAAATTTCCTCTGGCGTTCAGGATCTGAAACGTTACAGAAAAAATTTTATAGCAAAAATTCCGCAATGACTCATTTCAGGATGATTCCAGAACCCTATCTTGTACAGGATGTATCTCCGAAATTATAAGGCCTCAGGAGCTGAATTTTGAACCCAACGTACCTTTCTCCGTCTACTAAATATCTTCCAAGCCGTTCCTTCTGAAACGTTGTAGAAAAAAAGTTATAGTGAAAATTCCACGGTGTCTCAGATGTAGCAGCGAAACCCCAAGACCTTGAGCTCTGATACCATATGTTAAGAACCAAACATCAATATAGCATAGAAAAACCTCAGAAAAAGTACTCAACGCCTTGAAAAAGAGATAATTTCAGATGATAAGCCTCTTCAAGGGGGCAACCTCCTTTTACCCCACTTAAATGTTCAAGTACAAGATGATTCAAAATGAAAATGTCTCCTTGGTATATATAGGAGACTAGGAGGTATAATTACCAATAATGGCCTAAAGCCGACATAATTAAAATAACATTACTAATCTAAATTAAAACTAATGGCCTAAAGCCGACATAAATAAAATAGCATTACTAATCTAATATGCCCCAATTAAGGGGTAATGAGCCAATATTAGGGCTTAACAGATTCAACATGTAATTCCAATAAAAGATGATCACAAGCCTTTCAAACAAAAATTGAGAAGGATTAATCCTTTGTTGCTGCCATTGATTGAGAAAGAGGTAAGAAAGTTGTTTGATGCTAAGATTATAGTGTCTTTAATATTCTCCAAATGGTTGGCTAACTTAGTGCCTGTCATAAAGAAAAGTGGTGAAATCAGGTTGTGTGTACACTTTCGAAATATGAATAGGGTCTCCCTCAAAGACAATTATCCACTTCCAAAGATGGATTACATTTTGCATAAAGTTGTTGGATCAAAAAAAATGTCGATGCTTGATGGTTTTTCTGGATACAACCAAATCATGGTGCTTTCTGATGACCAAGAAAAAACAACCTTCACAACGCCCTGGGTACATTCATGTATGCCAAAATTCCTTTTGGGATCATGAATGCAGGGGTAAATTTCAAAAGGGCTATGGACATATATTTTCCTAATGAGAAAGATAAGTTCATTGTCATTTATTTAGATGATATTACTGTGTTTTCAGATTTTCATGATGAGCATCTAAAACATTTGAGAAGGGTTTTTCAGAAATGTAGGAAGTTTGGCATTTCGTTAAATCCCAAAAAATACAACTTTGGAATGCAAGAGGGGAAACTATTTGGTCATATCATCTTGAAAGAAGAAATAAAGATAGATCCCAGTAGAGTGGATGCAATTATGAAGATTAACACACCCATGAGAAAAAAGGAGGTACATTTTTTTCTTGGAAGAGTAAATTTTTTGAGAAGGTTTATTCCTAATATGGCTGAAATCATAAAGTATATTACTAACATGCTCAGAAAGGGAAGCGATATAAAGTGGACTCCTGAAGCCAGGAAATATTTTGAGGATATTAAAGTAGCATTGACCCAGCACTAGTATTGGCCAGTCCAGATTTTGCAAAAGATTTCATCTTGTTCTCTTTTGCATCAGAGCATACTATTGTTGGGGTTTTGTTGTAGAAGGATGAACATAATTTTGAAAGGCCCATAGCCTACTACAGTGGGGCATTAATAGATTCCCCTTTGAAGTATGACATAATGGAGAAACAAGCATATGCATTGGTAAAGGCCCTTAAAGAATTCAGAATTTACATTTTGCATTCTCATGTTATTGCTTATGTGCCTAATAATGTTGTAAAGGAAATTTTGACTCAATATGATGTTGAAGGAAGACGAGGAAAATGGATTGTTATTTTGTTGGAATATGACCAGGAAATAAATCCTACAAAGTTGATCAAAGGCCAAGGGCTTTCCAAGCTTATGACACAGTGAAATTATGATGTTTTGGGAATAAAATTTATTACAGCTCTGTCAGAAAATTCAAATGAAGAAACAATCCCTTGGGTATCTTAGAAATTTACTGAGTCTCCATGGTATGTTGATATTGTTTATGTGCTGAAAAATGTACAAGCCCCTCCTGAAGTTAGTAAAACAAAAGCTAGATTTATGAAATTGAAAGCTGCCAAATTTTGTATTCTTGATGGTTCTCTGTATTGGAAAGACCCGGGGGAATTTTTCTTAGTTGTTTATTAGAAGATGAAGTGAGGCAGGCCATTATAGAATTCCATAAAGGTGACTATGGTGGTCACCATTATTGGAGAACCATAGTGCATTAAATACTAAGAGCTGACTTTTATTGGCCTAGCATATTCTCTATTGTGTACAAGGAGGTATCAAGTTGTCTTGAATGCCAAATTTTTGATGGAAAAAGGAAATTGTTTCCCTTGCCTTTGAAGCATGTTTCTATTGAAACACCATTCAGGAAGTGGGGCCTTGGTTTTATAGGGGATATTCATTCACCATCCTCAACTCAAAACATATGGATATTGATAGCCACAGACTACTTCACCAAATGGATTGATTCAGTTCCAACAAGGAAAGCTATCGATGTTGTTATCATTCAATTTCTGGAAAGAAATATTTTGTCTAGGTTTGGTTGTCCAGTCAAAATCATTACTGATAATGCAACATCTTTCAAGTCTAAGAGAATGGAAAAATTTTGCATTGATTACAACATAACCCTTGGTCATTCCACAACTTATTACCCGTAGGGAAATGGGTTAGTTGAGTCATCCAACAAGAGCTTGACAAGAATTATTAAGAAGATTTTACAGGAAAGCAAGAAGGCTTGGCACAAGAAACGTATTTATGCATTATGCGCTGATAGGATCACCACTAAGAGTTCTATTGCTACATCACCTTTTCAGATTGTATATGGCATAGATGGAGTTTTCCCTACTTCTTTAGGACTGTCAGTGATGAAGTTGTTGCAAGAACAAGAAGTTGAACCAAATGATGATCAAAGAAGGATAAATCAATTGATCCATGTGCAGCAAATGACAGAACAAGTGTTCAATAACTCACAATTGCATCAGGACAAAATAAAAAGGGCTTTCGATAGACATACAAAGGTGGATGATTTCAAGGTAGATTGTCTGGTGTTGAAATGGGATGCAAGAAATGAAGATAAGGGTAAGCATGGAAATTTTGACTACCTATGGCTAGGACCATAAAACATTGTTGCATATCATGGGAATAATTCTTATCTACTGCAATAATTAAATGGAGACATCATTGGTGGAGGGATCGTGAATGGGAGGTTTCTCAAGCACTAACTTACTTAAAATTTTTCGGTCCGTTCATTTCATTGTAAATAAACATTTGTGTATTTAGCAGTTAAAGTCAATAATCAGTGGGAATTGAAGCCCGAGGTGAAGGCACTAAGTTTCTGCTAAGTATGGTCAAATTTTGTCAAATAAGTCTTGTTAGACAGTTTGTTTATCACTTTAGAGTCTTTTTTAGTCAAATAAATCCCAATGGTCAGGCACATGGTCTGTTGTTATTTTCTACCTCACTGGGAGGATGGCATCCCCATTGGAGACAAATGTTAGCATCTTTGTTTTTTGGTTTGGGGTTAAAGGTTTTTTCAGATTTTTCATAGTCATGCCTTGGTCTTAGATAGACCAAGGCATTCCTAAATGAGTCATAGTGAGTGTGTCATGTTTTCTGAGGTGATTTAAAACCCTTAGGTCATTGATCAAATAAAGGGAAATATGCATGTCAAAGGAGAGTCAAGTCATAGGTCTGGGTCAAAAGGTTTTGTGTCTATTTCATAATAGACCATAACGAAAAACAAGGAATCAAAGGGGTATAAGAGTCCATAATGTTGAAAGATTTGTAAAGGTCCTTGTTTTCCTAGTTTGAAATCATGTCACAAAATGGGAAATTATGTGTCAAATTCAGTTCATATGTTAGGGATGAAATTCATGTCAGAGGTATCATTGTTCATCATCACATCTGATGAGATCAGAAAAGGGACAATAATCACGTCTCGTGTCAGTTGTATCGTTGGAAAACTCAAAATATGTGCGCGCTGCTCAAATTTGTTGCACAAGTTACTTGAATTGGCTTGGGAAGTCTTATCATCTATAAATGAGTACTTTCCTTTTAAAATATGCTCCTTATCCACTTGTGCATGCATCATTACCATCTTTTTGTCCATTTTCATTCACCCTCGATTTGTGCATAAGCCATGACCTCTCAAGCAAGCTTCAAAATCCTCTGCTATGCAAACGTTTCCCTCGCTACGCAAATCCTATGCAGACTCCCCTCGCTATGCAAACTTTGTGTAGTATTCCTCGCTATGCAAAATCTGTGTAGTATTCCTCGCTATGCAAAGACTGTTGCTATGATTTTTTCTATGCATTCCTTGTTCTTTGTATTAGTGTGAAAAAACCATTGAAGCATGTTGTTTATGCTAGCCTATCTGCTAAATAGTTTGCCTCTCATACAACGAAATCTTGTTCCACTTATTTCAAGCAAAAACCCTAGCCCTACTAAACTGTTGCACAAGCTTTCCTACTGAGTTTCGAAGACTCGTATGCTTTTAACAGTTTTGAAATTTTACCTTGCAAAGAAAAAATCATAGAGACATGACAACGCAAGAAGAGAAGAAGTAAAGGGGAGGAAATGTGTTGAGGTATGAGCCACAATATTTGAATTTTGTAAACTCATACCCTTCCTACAAAGTGTCTTTTGAGCAAGCTGGGTGTATGAGATTTTGTGAAATAATCCAAGGGTATAACGTGTAACTAACAAGGGAGTTTTCCCTGAACTTTAATGGTGTCAAGACAACCATTACAGAAGTCACCTTTCCAATATCATAGGAGACCATAGTAGCTACAACATAGATTCCAATACAGGGAGAGAAATGGTTTAAAGGTATGCCTCTGGAGCTTATGTTTTATATTGATTTCCTCAAGCCTGAGTATAGAAAGCAGAAGATTGGTGCCACTATCCCCAGGGAGTATGTTTTGGAACCCTATGAGAAACAATTGAGAGTAATCCAAAGGTATTTCACTTGTGAGGGTAGGTTTAACAGGGTGTACCAGTACCATATAAGACTCCTCACGCATTTCAAAGGAAAAAGCCCCCTTAACTTACCATTTTACCTGTATAGAAGCTTAGGAAAAATGGCAGATAAAGTCCAAACCAGGGTTGACCAACTTAAGAGTAACTTGTTCCACTTCTCCTTGGTAAAGCTATTAGTGGTTGAGGAGATAAGAAAACTGAATATGGACTAGGATTCCTTCTTGACATCAGCAAACATTTTCCTGAATCCCAAAGGAGATAATCCCTTATCTGATGAAACACTAGCTTCTAATAGCTCAGAAGGAAAAGGAGGAAGTGTTGTTGAAAAGGGAAAGGGAAAAGAGATCAAGGGCCCATCACCAAGCTAGCCAGTTCTGAAGAGAGGTAGGAGGCTACAATTCACTTATGAGCCAAAACAGACACAGTCACCTAGCAGACCAATCACAAGGTCGATTGCTAGAAGGTTTTCCACACCCACAGTATAGACAGATTTTGTTGAAGTTGTAGCTCAAGAGATGGATGAAGAACAGGTGAAGTCAGGGGAGAAAGATTCAGAGGTCAAGGAGATGCAACAACAGCTTATAGAATCTCAACATGTCATAGCTCAGTTATACCAGGAGAGTAGAGAATTGAAAAGGAAGCTGGCAGAGAAGGCTCCTAAGGCACAAACACCACAAATTAAGGAAGATTCTAGAAATGAAATATAAAAGGAGAAGGAAGTTTTGCAAAGTCGCAAGACTACAGTTTTAGCCAAACCTTCAACTCTTGTAACAAGGTCCTCGACCAGGAAAAAGAGTGCAGATGTGCAGGGCCAACCTGCAACAATGGAAAAACCCCATACATCACCTAGAGAGGGTGAGAAAACTGTGAAGTGGCTAAATAAACAATTAAGAGAGGCCCAAGACCAAATTATTCGGCTCAGGGAAGAAAAAAGGATATCATAGGACATAATAATGAAACACTTTCAAGAGTGAAAACCAACCATAGATGATGCTTGTGCATCCCTTTCTAGCGCCTAGTCCAAACTGAGAAGAAATGTAGTGTTGCTCCGGCAAGTAGGAAACTTGAAAGTGAAAAACTTGACATTAAGAAAGGAAAACATGTATCTCAAGCAAAAAAAACAGCTAAATGATGAAGCCAGAAGACGGTTTGAACTACTTGCAGAAGTAGCAGAGATATGATTGAAGAAACTTCACAATTTTGTCTTTTTGGGGTAAGAGGTCATATCAAGTTTTGATTACGTCATATAAGTTGTGCTCATTATGGGAGCTTGCATTGGAGAAAGATTCAGAGGACATAATGATGGACAATGGTTTTTATAGAAGGGTGACAACATAAATCATTTCCTAAGCATAGCTGCAGTTTTTGGACTGGAAAATTGTCATACACACCACTTGCATAGCGAGCTCTTGCTACGCAAATGTTGTAGGCACACGTGATTAGAAAGGACAACACAAGGTGATTGTTATACAATATTTGAGGTAAACACATGTCTCCAATGATTTGCTTCCACCAGGATTTACACAGGTTTCAAAAAAATGAAGTGTGCTACACAAAGTTTCTACCCAAACGTTGTAGGTAGCACTTGCGCAACAGTAGCTTCAGTTTGCTACACAAAGGTGGCAGAGTTTCTCAAAAACGCATGGGATGCCTCGGAGTGGTTTCCAGATGTACTTGGCGATTCATCACAATAGCATATTCAAATTTTACTCAAGATCTATGATTGTAAAAGATATTTTTTTTTTACATTTAAGATGGTCAAAATCAGATTTACCATTTTTAGTGAAGTTGTTTAGGAGATGTTTTCCTTCAATGTAACCAGATCCATAATTATAGGTGGAAGTAGTTCGACTCCTAGTATAGGCTCTTATATATTTGATCACTTTTGATGTAAAAAAGGGGGTTGGCAGAAGCAAGGCATTTTGCTTGATATTGTAAAAATATTTTGAATCTGAATGAAATACAAATGCAGAAGTTTGGAACTGTTTCAAGAAAAAGATTCTAATGGTGGTGGCCTGAAGTTTGTGCTCTAGTCTTTGTATTTACATCTTGTTCTTTTATTCTTCATTTGCTTTTCATCTACTTAAATTGAATATTAAAGGGTCTGGAATTCATCTTAAAGGTGATTTAGATTCAATAGATTTAAACTCTATGTTTCTTTCTTAACTTGTCAGAATTCATCTTTCATGGTGCTCTGATTTTTTTATATGTTTCATTCGTCTTTCACTCTACACAACAAGTTTAAAACTGAAATCCCATCACCTACTTGGCCTTTGTTTCTCTGAAGAGTTCCACCTACCAGTCATTGTTTTCATTCGTTTTCAAATATTGACTCCATTGCCCGATGGTACTTTCTCTCTTGCTTGTCCTACCATCTCTTTAAAACAAAAACAAACCTATATTATATTAGAATCTGACCTTTGAGTGTTATTGTTGTATATTTCTTGAGTGTGAAAACCTTTTTATTTTTAAGAGATCCCTCTCTGATTGTATAAGTCAGTATACAATCTAAAGCTGGTTGAAATAGTTACCTTGGGGTTTCTTTGATACAACACAAAGAAAATACCAAGTGTTAAATTGTAGCAACATATGAGTTCTTCATCAAATCCAGTGGAGTCACTAGTACCTTTTTCAAGATTTAAAACCTTCAGACAGTGGAGTCGCCATTGATACTCTGACATCTAGCGACTCCATTATCAATTGTATCCAAATTTCAGAGTATCAATGGTGACTCCACTATCTGAAGGTTTTAAAGCTTGAAAAAGTTACTAGTGACTCCACTAGATTTGATGAAGAACTCAGATGCTAATACAATTGTTTCAAGGTATGCATGTTTGGATTTTTCACAAAGTTACGGTTTTCCAAATCCTTTACCCAAGGATGAATATTGTTTAAGCAATGGTCCAAAATTTAATGGTGAGGATTTGAGTTTGAATTTGAAGCATATATCAAGTTTTCATGAATTTGTTGAGCTTCTTAGAACAAAAAATGAAGATGTATTCCTTAGGTTGTTTTATGATTCGTTCCAAGGAAAATGTAGAAGTTGGGTTGAAGGTTTACCCACCAAATCCATAAGATATTTTTCAGTTTTTTGGGTTATTTTCTTGGAAACATGGATGGAAAAAGCAGAGTTTGTAGAAAACTCACTTTCCATTCAAGGTTTTAGAGAATGGAATGATACATACACCGATGAGGAAGTGGAAGAAAACTTTTCTTCATTTGTGTCTTCTTATTTAAAGTCATGTAAATGCAATTCAAAAGATAAAATCTAGTCTTTGGATGAATTTGTCAAGGACATTGAGAAAGAGCTTGAGGTTTTAAAAGATCAGGAAATACCCCTAACTGTTCAATTTTAGGGTCTTTCATTTGAAGCTTCATTTCAACATAACCAAAAATATACATTATTATATTTGTCCTTTGATTTCAAAGATCCTGTAGCGGACTATATGGAGTGTTTCGGCTTAAATTTTCATCCATTTTTTCCCTATGGAGACAAATTACAGCATGAATTGCCTTTGTTGCTACATGTTCCAATCTTGACCTTGTTGAAGAACAGTCAAGAAGCCATGTTAGATGAGCAACTACTTGACTGGTTACATTGGAATTTCAGTGTTATTCAATTCAACAGTTGTATTCAGTAGATTAGAGTAGGATTGTGTGCCAATAAGCTCACAGTTGAGCATTCTTAAGTAGTTTTTAATTCAGTTTCAACATTCATTTTATAGTCAGCAGGGTGAAATAACTTCAAGTTCCAATTTGCAGTTTGGATTCAGTTGCAAAATGAGTTGGTTACATGGAATGAGATCAACCCAATGGATAAGGCACCTGGTCTACTGTTATTTGTTGCCTCATAGGGAGGACAACATCCCCATTGGAGCAAATGTTATCACATGCCAAAAATTTTATGATTTTTGTAAAAAAAATTGATCCTTAGATTGGTCTCTAAAGCCAACTCCTATTTGACTCCACAAGTCATCATAAAAATTGAAAAGAGTACACATTGTGCATACACGCTACGCAAAGTCTGTTGGGCACACTACGTAAATGGCAATTTAGTGGAAAAATTCAAGATCATTTTATGACCAGCTCGAGAGGATTTTGGAAAACCCCAGAGAGGTTTTTGTCAAGAATTAACTCAATAACAAAAATAGCTCTCATTTTTTACACAGGTTTCATAGTTTGGGAGATTTGAATGAATCTTTACAGCCCATTTTCCAGATATAATCATTTAATGTTTTCATGTTTTAGTCATCCTTTTTTAGCACAGATTTTGAGAATATGGAGAAGAATTTTTGAAAAAAAAAAAACAGAGGTTTTTGTCAAGAATGAAATGAATAAAAAAAACCTCTCCCAGTTTTTACACAGGTGTCATATTTTGGAACATTTGAAGGGATATTTTCATTCTATTTTTCAGATTTAAATATTTAATGATTTCTTGTTTTAGTCATTATCTTTGGGTGCATATCCTGAGATTATGGAGAGGAATTTTGGAAAACTGAAAGAGTATTTTTTCAAGAACGAGCTCATTCACAAAAACCTCTCTCATTTTTGTAACATCTATCATGATTTGAGAGATATGATGTTATCTTTGACCCATATTTTCCAGAAAATTGACTCTTATTTCTTAGCAGGCAGTTTTGAGTTTGTTCCTATTTTTATGTAACTAGATCCAAAACTGTAGGATAGTGGTTGAGCTCGACCTCCTCAGCTTGAGGAAGAGTATTGAATTTATATATTTGAGCATTTTTAATGTGCAAAGGGGTTGACAGAAGCACAAAGGACAAATTGTATTGATCATTTTAACAATTTTTGAATTTGAATGAATAGAAGTGGAGATTTCTAGAGTTTTTTCATACCAAAGATTCATGTGGTGATGACCTAAAGTATGTGTTTCCTTTCATGTATGTTTTTCTAGTTTTCTTTCCCTTCATCTGCAACCTTTCATATGTTTAAAATTGGATGTTAAAGGGTCTAAAATGTTAGAATGTAAGTGGATGTGCTCGTTTTACCATTGACAATACCCGTGTCACCCAACCATAGGCCAAAGCCACCCTCCGAGCACCTTAACCTTGATAGAGAATCACTCTGGAAGCAAACCCTAGGCTATATAGCCAAACAAAGGGTAGTGCACCTTTTCCCAAGGATAGCGCACCAATAAGAGCTGATCAGATAGTCCAAACCCTAGCCAAGAGAAATTCCAAGCGTAACTGCTAGTTGCAACGGTAGCTCTCCTCCAAACCTGCGTAGAAACTGAGAAACTACAGTGCGCACAAGTGTTGCTCTACAATTCTGATACTTCCTGCCAGAATGAAAACTGGCCTCCTGTATTTATACTAATTTTGGCTAACTGCCTGGGCCGACTTCTCATTCTGGGTATCTGTCTATTCAGTATATACTATTATTTCTGGCCTACTTCTTCTCTTGGAGGCTAATAACCTAATATAAATTATCTTCTTGAGCCGACAAGTCTTCCAGGGTTATTATCCAACTCATTAGGGTTTCTTCTTGCTTCCCAGAGTATTCTATCCTTGTCAGGTTTACACATGGAGGTAAATACCTCCTGCAGTTACCATAATATCAACACTCCCTCCTAGCTAGGGAGATCTTACAGGTAATGGTCTTGAGCACAAAACATACCATTTACCCGATAGCATCAACATAGTTATATAGACTAGATCATGAGCACCATCATCATCATTAACTGCATCATCTCTCGAAACCATACTCTATCTGAGGAATCAGACAGGATGCTCACTCCACAGAGTGATACAAGAGCCATTATTCTAATCTAGTAGAGTAAATGTTCTGAACCATTTTTTGTCTGGAAAATATTTGTTCATCATTCATCTAGTTGATAATTATTTCCAATAAACTGTTGATAGTCTTCAAGGCAATCAGAATAAAATAGAACACAATTGTGTCTATCCATAGTAGTACATAACTACAATCCAATGGTACACTACCACACAAAGTAACACACAAGTACTTGATCAGCAACGTATAGTCACGAACAATGGAACACATTCACCAGAGTAGTATACATCTACTATCATGCAATCTTCATAACAATCAACCTGCACAGAAACAATGTTATGATATAAATTGAATCGTCTGGGCCAATCTTTCACTCACATCTGTGAGATCTGAAAGAATATATGCCCTCAAAGTAGAACAATGAGATATCTGGACTATTCTTCTCAAGCAAGGAAGAATAAATGTCTTGTCTTATGAACATGGACCATTCTCCACCCTGGGCCATTCGTCCTACACTAATCAAAGTGCACCCTAGAGAGAATGTATAAACCTTAAGGAATGTTTGTCCTTGATTGTTGAGCCTGGACCATTCCCCACCCTGGGCCATTCCTCCTACACTAATCAAAGTGCTCCCTGGAGAGAATGTATAAACCCTAAGGAATGATTGTCCGAACCATTTCCTCTATTAACTACAAGAGGAAAAGATTGTCATGTATCAACCTCCAAAATGGACCATTCCTCATGTTAACCACAATGAGAAATCATTGTCCGGTGAGGAAGGCCAGTCTTCTTGAGTAACCCTCAAGAAGAGAGACTTCCCTAGACCACTCCCCATGTTAACCATAATGGGAAGTCGTTGTCTATGATACATTAGCAATCTGGACCATTTCCCATGTTAACCACAATGGGAAATCGTTGTCTGTCAGAAATCTCAATCCACTTTCTGAACTGGAAAGGAAGATGCTCATCCTGGACCATTTTTCGAACTGAAAAATGACTGTCCATAAATCAATACATATCAATGCTCCCTCCCAACCTGGGAGTCATCTCTTCCTTTTTCAATAAGGAAGTCGTCTCCACGAGCTCCAGCTTGAGTACGCAAACTCTTGAGTACCAAAATGTCTGCTTATCTTCTCATCTGTGGAGATATGTAATGGAGAACCTCTTTCTCCTTTCTAAACTTCATCGCGGATAATGTAATGCTTGATTTCAAATGTACTTCATTCTGGAGCACTAGTTTTCTCTGAAGGCTTCATGTAGCTTTGATCAATAAAGTATATCATTGTTGGAACACTAGAACATAACCATGTGGCACTTCTTCTGTCATCATGAGATCTGATCTACTGAGTAATCATCTTGATACAATATAGAGAATCTTCACCACGCTTCTATTGTGCATTGGAGGTTCTTCACCAAGTTATCTTCTTTCATCTGTATACAAGGGTCTCTTTCTGGTATGCCTCAAAGTCTTGAGGTTTCTCTTCATATTCTCTTTGTTCAATTTCTCTAGAGAGCAGTCTTTGCATTCATCTTGATGTAGCACTTCAACCCATGGATGATGTAATGACTCATGTAGAGGTATGTTTGGTTTACCGGAACAAACAATCATAGTATTCTCCCTCCATCTGGGAGAACCTCTAGTTCTGGATCTTGCAATGCTTTCATTCATAAGTCTTTCATACATTGTTCTTCATCACAACTTTCAGTTCTGCTTGATTGCTTTCATATAAGGCTGGTAATCTTGTGATTCTCGATACAATGATTGGTCGTTTAGGCTTCTCTTCTTTCTTGGAATCTTCATGTTCTTCCTCATGTTTTTCTTTAGCCTTTGGGTCCATGGAGTTTCTTATAGATTCCATGCCCTAAAGATTCCACTTATTTTCATCATAGGATCATAGATCTGGATGGACAACCAGGGATACTTTAAGGATTCTCTTCGAAGAAGACTTCTTCTAAGGTTGAACTGAGCATGTATTGTCTTTCATGGTTACTACCATGGATATATACTTCATCATCTTCAATGGATCATAGGATTAGCTCCCTTTTAATTCTTGCTTCATGTATGAGTGCATATAATCGACTCCCTCCGTCTAACAGAGTGCACTTTTGTCTGCATCCTTATTGTCTTCTGCAATATATAATTGGCTCTCTCTGTCTAACAGAGTCCACGCTTTCGTCCTGTTTTCTTCTACAAAACGTCATAAGTCTTTCTCCAATTTCCTCTTGATTGCTGACTTCTTTCTGTCTTTGCTTCTTCTAAGTCTCTTCATGATTTATTCGGCTTATCTTGCAATAGTTTCCACATGATTTGCTTGATGTATTTCATTCTTTCATGTATTATCCAATGATATCAATCCTTATCTTGTTGTTCTTCCATCGGTATAGTTCTTCTTGGAACACATTATCTTCCAAGAGATAGATATACAAGATATGTACAAAGACGATGCAAAAAAGATATGTACAAGGAATAAGAAGAGTATTGTTACCTTTGGAAGAAGAAGTCTCTTTCATCCTGCTTAGTCTTCTTTGTAGATTCCTTTTCTTCGGCAACTGATGCTTCATGTTTCTCCTTCCTTTTCTTTAGCTCGGGACAATGATTCTTGTAGTGGCCATACTTTCCACAGTTGAAGAATTGTACTTCTGAAATGTCTTTCTCTTGATTTGGCTTCCTCCTTGAACCAAATTCCTTTTGTTCCTGAAATTCTTGAATCTTGTTGTGAAGGCTTGATCATCGTACTTATTTTTGGGTTTCTCTTTTGCACTGATCCTTGATTCTTCTTGAGCACAGCAAGTCCAAGGTTCTTCAAATGTTGGATACTCCTTCCTTGTGTTCATGCTTGCAGAAAATGCATCCCACGTCTTGGGAAGACCATTGAGTACTATGTTTACCAATTTCTTCTCTGAGATGATCTCTTCAATAGCTTGTATTTGATCTCTTAACTGAGAGATTCTCACAAAATATGATGTTATGTTGTTCTCATCATTCATCTTCATGTCACAGAGCTCATTCTTCAGACTCATAACTTGTCCAATGTTTCGGAACGAGAAGAGATTTGTTAGGGCATCGTACATCTTCTTCGATGAGTCAAGATAGGATATGTAGGGTATCAAGTGGTCTTTTATAGATTCCACTATGATACTCATAGCATTGATATCACCATCTTTGAACTTCTATGTGGCTGCAACATTTTGCTGTTCCTTCTCTTTCCCTTCTTCAAACTCTGGTTTCACGATCTTTCCTTCACGATATCCAGCACTTTATTCTTGGCAAGGATGAGATAAACCCTTGTCTTCCAGGATCTAAAGTTAGAATATCCATCTAACTTGTTCTCTGACTTCATAGAGTAAGTCATGGTTGCTTTGATTTGGTCAACCCTAGATTTGACCAAAAGCTCAAACTTCACGTCTTGGCTTTCTGAGAGTACCAGGAGATGCACTAAGCTAGGGCACACTGATTTATTCGTAGATTAGGTCAATCCCTTCATTTAAGGTGCCTCAACAAGAGGATTATGGTTTCTGCAACTGCACCTGCTAGTAACCCTAGCGGTAATGCTATGGTGACTGCTCCTACTAGAAACCCTAGTGGCAGTTCTTCAACGAGCTTAATATTCTTACGGTTATGTTTCCTTCCAGCGGTTAGACTGAATGAAGGAGGTGTGGGCCCATAACTTGTTAGAATATAAGTGGATGTGCTCGTTTTACCATTAACAATACCCTTGTCACCCAACCATAGGCCGAAGCCACCCTCCCAGCACCTTAACCTTGACAGAGAATCACTCTGGAAGCAAACCCTAGGCTAGATAGCCAAACAAAGGGTAGCACACCTTTCCCCAAGGATAGTGCACCAATAAGAGCTAATCAGATAGTCCAAACCTTAGCCAAGAGATATTCCAAGTGTAACTGCTAGCTGCAGTAGCTGCAACGGCAGCTCTCCTCCAAACCTGCACAGAAACTGAGCAACTACAGTGCGCACAAGTGTTGCTCTGCAATTTTGAGACTGCCTGCCAGAATGAGAACTAGCCTCCTGTATTTATACTAATTCTAGCTAACTGCTTAGGCCAACTTCTCATTCTGGGTATCTGTCTGTTCAGTATATATTATTATTTATGGCCGACTTCTTTTCTTGGAGGCTAATAACCTAATATAAATTATCTTCTTGAGCCGACAAGTCTTCTAGGGTTATTAGCCAACTCATTAGGGTTTCTTCTTGCTTCCCAGAGTATTCTATCCTTGTCAGGTTTACACGTGGAGGTAAATACCTCCCACAGCTACCATAATATCAACATGAAATTCATCTAAATGGTGCTTTAGATTCAAGCACTTTTGAATTATGTTTTTCTTTATTAACTCATCAGAATTCATCTCTTATGGTGCTTTGATTGATGTTATATGTTTCTTCTTTCTTCCATCTTATCACAAAAAATTAAAAGACTAAAATCTCATCACCTACCTTGCCTTTGCTTCCTTGAGAGCTCTACCTACCACACATTGTTTCAATTGTTTTCAGAGTTGACTCCATTGCCCAACAGGTTCCTTTTCTTCTTGCCAGCAAACCCCATAAATATTTTCATCAAATCAAAACCTAGCCATGACACCTTCTTATAAGATCCATCTTCCAAGATACCAAGTGACAAGAGATATCCCTCTCTGAACTGAAAAGGCTAGTTTCAGTTCTAAAGTGGTTTTGTGGTTACCTTTGTAAGTTGTCCCCTCATCCTAGGAAATTTACTTAGTGCTAACACAACCATTTTAATCAAATGCACTAGTGTTGTTAATAGAACCACACTGAGATAGATATTGATTGACTTAGCATAGTGGGTTGTCTCATTGGATGCCCCATTACCAATGCTCTATGATTCACAACGCACCGCTAAAAAAAACTCCGGTGCTCCAATAACAAGGTAGCACCGGTGCATTCATAGTAACACATCGCATCGCTTAAGTTGCAATAAAAAATTTAACTTGGCGGTGCCCATAGGTCCAACAAACACATCGGTATTGTAAAGAGCATGACACTGAGTTGAATATTTCACAATCTATCTGTGTGGTTCATCTTATGGGACGCACTTCTAAAACACGTGGTAGTGTGACAATAAATGAGGAGCACTAGTGCATAATCTCTAACAGTACACATTGGCATTGTTAAAGGAAAAGCACAACGATAATTTTTAAAAAAGAAACATAGTGGTGCATCTTTTGTGAGGCCTCATCCCTAGTGCATTATGAAAGACAGTGCACCACTAAAAAACATTCTAGTGCTCTAGTAAAATTAGCACACCGGTGCTTTAAGTTTAACAAAGCACATCGGAAAGTTTGTGCACCATAAATTTCAATGTAGTGATGTGTCCTTGTTAACCAAATGCATCGATGTTGTTAAAAGAACCACAACAAGAACAAAATTGAACGACTTGGCATGTTGGGGCATCTCATTGGACACCCCATTATCGGTGCCCTACATAACCCAATGCACTGTAAAACAAAATTATGGTTCTCCAATAACACGGTAGCACCTGTGCATTCATATTAACACATCACACCACTTAATTTGCAATAAAACAATTTAACCTAGCAATGCCTTTAATCACAACAAATGTACAAGTGTTGTAAAGAGCACGACACCAGGTCGAATCTTTCACAATTTAACAGTGTGGTGTGTCTTATAGGAGGCACTGGTAAAATACGTAGCAATGTGACAAGAAATGTGGTGCACTGATATGTGACAATAATAACACTGCATGGTGGTGTTGTTTGTTCGATATAAAGAACCGTTTGCAGTGCGTAGTTATTGTTTTAAGTGCACCACTTACTTTTCTACATCTTGTTGCAAACAAAAATTAATATTAGTTTTTGTTAAATATAAGTAATTTATATACATGTGTGGTTTATAATTTCATTAATTTTATTTATATATGTGTGTCTAAAAATATTTGTATGTGAATCAGAGACGATGACGATGAGAGGAGGAGGAGGAGGAGGAGCAGGTCAAAATGTACACATTTGTACGTGAGTGGGAGGCTAGAAAGAGGGAGAGGGAGTTGTTCATTCACCCCATTTCACAGTAGACACATGCCCTTTAGATGTATATATGACATGTTTATTGCATATGTTGTTGAGATGTATGTTTGACATGTATATTGATATGTATATCACTCATGTATATTATGTTTTTCGTATAATGTTGTGGTTGTTGTTGTTTTATTTATAAAATGTATTAAGAGTATTCTAATGATTAACATTATTAATGATTTCTCTGTTTTTAAATTAAATTTGAGATGTATCACTTATTTAAATATACAATTGTCATATAATGTTTAACTTCACTTTTATGAAATCGTTTAATTTGGATTGTGATTGCAGAAAGTTATAACCATTAATGTCATATAATGTTTAACTCTTCTTCAAGGTGAATTGTTTGTTGTACCACAAGATACAATATGTTGATTAAACACATTTAGAAACAAAAATACTTAAATAGTATGAGTGAAATGATTGTCATTTGAATAATTATGTCTTTTTCATATATTATAATAATAACATTATAATATAATTATTCACTAATAATATAATTATTCACTAATGATAAGAATGATGATGATGATGATGTAATAATAATGTTATTTTTTAAATTGTTATTATTCAAAGATTACAAGAAAAAGTTATAATATAATTATTTACTAAAATCACAATTATTATATTTTATTAATATTTAATTTTTCCAAAGATTTTATTAATTTATATTATCCAACTATTATAATATTTAAGGAGATTATTTGGTGCCATAGAGAATTAGGAAATAAAAGAAATTTAAGATAGTATAAGGAGGTGGTTAACCATAATCTTGAAGATCAAAAGTATCTTTTTGTTTTGACTAGTGTAAGGAAGAGAATCAAGATTGTTAAAGTAAGAACTAATTCTCATGAACTAAAACACCATGGCATAAAATAATTTATCACCTTTGTGACACTCAAAGGGTTGAAGATGAAAAGCACCTTCCCCTAGAGTGCCCTGTGTATACCCAAATTAGATCTCAATTTCAAAATATTTGTCACAATATTGACCTTTCTAACCTTCTAATTCATCAAAACTACAGTGATCTTAGAATGTTTCTCCTAATGCTTTTCGAGCATCGAAATAACATTGTAAAAAATTCCAAGTAATCTCTTACCTTTCTTAAGGTTCAATAAACCAATATTGGTCTCAATGGACGTTAACCATCATCATCATCATATGAAATTTATTTAATTAAATTTAAAATATTAAATATAAAGAATAAAGAATAATAATAAATTTTGAACTATACACTTTCAATGAAATTGTTTCACAATTTTTTACTCTATTACTAACTTTATGAATCTTCTATTAAAAAAGTGTGTAAGTATTAGTTGAATCTTCTATTAAAAAAGTATGTTAAGTAATGTATTTCATTGGTTTTGTATTAAAATGTATGCAAATATTGAATTTGATTAACGCATAAAAAAATCAATTTCAATAGTTACTCATATGAAATGTTATGTTTTCATCTATTTGAATGATGAAGTTACAATAGTTGTTCATTAAATTTATAATAGTTATATTTATTAAAAAAAACTATTTAAATTGTATAATTAATTAAATTTAAATTATTAAATATGAAAATGAATTCATCAATAATAATGAATTTCAATCTTTGGCTTCCTTGGTAACAATTTATATCCAATCTTTCTCCTTACCTCTCTCCCCTATCTCTCTCTAACTCCACATGCTAATCTCCTAATCACTTTTTTAAAATAAATCTTTATTACTATATTATACGAATACGTCACCAACTTTGTGATATCTCAATTAATGCTTAGTAATTCAAAAGTTAACATAAACATATGCTCATACAATACAACATATGACAACAAAAATATATCAAAACCACATCTTATGCTTGTACTATTTAATGTATTTTGAATATAGTGCTTGTAAATGGTTGTTCACTTTTCATATCCAACATTATAAAATGAAGCAGAAAAAAAACATAATTGGTCATTATATAGACCCATAATAAAATGACACATCCACAATATAAATGTCGAAACAAAGCATTTATGTATGAATCTTCATTGCAATCACCCTGATTATCTTTCTCGCTTGGCATTATAACAATGTTGTTCTCAAAAAGATATTTAAATCTCAGATCATGTCTCAGTATGAACCATCAATCCCCATCCAACACATCTGTGTAAAAAAACACTTGGTTGCAATGTTTTGGAAAAACATAAGGCTCCTTAGTTTCAAGCAACATTTTTTTAGAGTTAATACATATTAGCCCACTATCACAACCTTCCTTTACATTTCTCCGGTCGAAGGTATCCCACCACTTGCAGCAAAAAATAACACATTGAAAAGATGAGAAGTCCACTTGTATGATCTCTTGTATCTTTCCAATGTAACCTAACTGCCCCTCTATTAGGTTTTGATCACGATGGATAGCATGACTAGATTGGTCGAACTCGACCTCCACTCCACAATCTTGTGTGATGTGTCCATCATTAGCATACTCAGTGTGAAAATGATGTATATATGCCCACATAGATGGGAACAAATGTACCTGTAAAAATGAGAACAAAGGACGGCGTCATATGTCTAACAAAACGAGCATTAATAAAAACATAATACATGTTACAATTCAATTGTGCAATATTATAAATTGAACATGGTACTCAAAGAGGTTATTACAGAGTTGTTGCACCTAATTCCTATGTTTAGTATATCCGGATCTTCTCCACATGGGTTACAATCGGACACCACATATTTCTCTTGTATCTAGTCATCAACCCAACTATTGGGACATGTTTTTGGCATATTTTATTTTAAATGATCAGGATCAGGAATGCTTTTACCATTTAACCGTCTGAATGTTTTCCTGTCACTGTCTTGTTTCCTTCTTTTCTCTTCATACAATGCGACCCATGGTTGCGTTGTAAAGAACGAATTTATTGATGGCATCAATTTTTAAATTCGTTGATGTATACAAGTATTCAAAACAAATAGTATGGGATCATATATATATATATATAT